>RJWJ010000040.1:354367-572632 GCA_004363605.1 Indri indri
TTTTTTTTTTTTTTTTTTTTTTTTTTTTTTTGAGACAGAGTCTGGCTCCGTTGCCTGGGCTAGAGTGCCGTGGCATCAGCCTAGCTCACAGCAACCTCAAACTCCTGGGCTCAAGCCATCCTTCTGCCTCAGCCTTCCGAGTAGCTGGGACTACAGGCATGAACCATCATGCCCGGCTAATTTTTCCTGTATTTATTTTTTAGTTGTCCAGATAATTTCTTTCTATTTTTAGTAGAGACAGGGTCTCACTTTTGCTCAGGCTGATCTCGAACTCCTGACCTTGAGTGATCCTCCCGCCTCGGCCTCCCAGAGTGCTAGGATTACAGGCGCGACCCACTGCTCCCGGCTTGTAGTTTCTTTTCTTATAAAGGTTTTCAGCCTGGTTTTATACCAGATCAAAGCTAGCCAAGAAAAAAGAAAGAAAGAAAAAGAAAGAAAGAAAAAGAAAGAAAGAGAGAGAGAGGGAGGGAGGGAGGGAGGAAAGAAAGAAAGAATTGGGAAGTATTTTTTGAAAGAGTATTATTTCTTCCTCAGATGTTTGATAGAACTCACCACTGAAGCCATCTGGACCTGGAGCTTTTCCTGTGGAAAGGTTTTTATTTATTAAATCAAATTTTTCAAAAAGACATGGGACTATTCAATTTTCTGCTTCTTCTTATCCCCATTCTGGAAATTTGTATATTCCAAGGAATTTGTCCATTTCCTTTACATTGTTGAAATTATTGGCATGGAATTGTTCATGATTTTCTGTATGATCATTTTAATGTCTGTAGGACCTGCAGTGATCTGCTGGTATTGGTAACTGTGTCTTCTCTCATGTCTTCTTGATCTGTCTATCTAGGATATTATTAGTTTTATTGAGTCTTTCAAGCTAGATGCTGGTTTTGTTAATTGCCTCTTCTGTATTTCTTTGATTTTTTATTGATAACTCTAACCTTTGTTTCTTCTTTCTACTACTTACTTTGCATAAAATTTGCTCTTCCTTTCCTAGCTTCCTAAAACAGAAGCTTCAATTATTGACTTTATACTTTTCTTCTTTTCTACTTACTATAAGCAACAAAACCCATAAACTTCCCACTAAGTAGAATATTTGCTGCAGTCTGCAAACTTTGATATGTTGTGTTTTATTATTATTCAGTTTCAAATATTTTTGAAATTTTCTTCATAATTTCTACTTTGTGCCATGAATTACTGAATTGTTTCATTTCCAAATATTTGCAGTTTTCTTAAAATTTTAATTTTTGTTAAGTTTTAATTAAATGTCATTATAGTCAGAAAAAGTACTCTGTGATATTGCAATCTTTTGAAATATATTGAGACTTGTTTTACTCAGCATATGCACTACATTTGTGAACCTAACATGTGAATTTAAAGAATGTGTGTTTTGCATTTGCTGGGTATAGTGTTCTGTAAATCACTACTAGGTAAAAGTGGTTGACAGTACCACTTAGTTCTTCCAGATCGTCAATGATTTTTTTTGTCTAGTTAGTCTATCAATTACAGAGAAGTGTGTCAAAATCTCTGTTATTGTTGATTTGTCTTTCCTCTGTCAGTTTTTACTTGATTATATTAAAAGTATGTTATTAGATAAATAAGTATTTATAATTACTATATTTTCCTGATGTATTTACCTGCTTGCCATTATAATGTTTTCTTCTTTGTCTCTAATAATACACCTCATCTTCAAGTCTATTTTGTCTGCTATCAACATAGCCACTCCCATGTTTTTGAGCTTATTATTAGCATGACATATCTTTTTTAATCCTTTTACTTTTAACCTATTTGTTCTTATATATTTAAAGAGCTTCTCTTACAGACAGCATATAATTGGTTCTTTCTTTTGTATTCAGTCTGATTAGCATGGCTTTTGGTTGGAATATTTCATTAATTTAAATTTTTTGTAGTTATTGAAATAATTGACTTTAGGTCTACCATTTTGCTATTTATTTCCTTTGTCCTGTCTGATCTTTCTTTTTGTTTCTCCTTTCCTATCTTCTTTTGTGCTAATTGAATATTTTTTAATATTGTTTTAATTCCTATATAGGCTTCCTAGCTATAACAAGCTAATTATTGCATTTTTAAGCGGTTGTTCTAGAGGCAACAATGTATATTTTTAATTTATCCCAATCTACTTAAAGTTCATATTGAATTACTTCAGATAAAATATTATAACTTTGCAACAGGATATTTTCATTTCCCTGTCCCCCCCATTCTTAGTGTTATTGTCGTCATTCAAATATGACATCAATATATATCAACTCAATAATACGGTATTATAAATTTTTCTTAATCTGTCATATGTCTTTCAAAGAAATTAAGAGAAGAAAAGAAAAAGTGTGTGTGTGTGTGTGTGTGTGTGTGTGTGTACCTATTTAGTTATTTTTATTTATTTACACATTTTCCATTTCTGGCATTCATCATTTCTTCCTGTACATCTGAGTGGTCATCTGGTGTCATTTCCCTTAGGCTGCAAAAACTTCCTTTAGTGTTTCTATAGCACAGTTCTACCAATGATGAATTGTCTTAGTCATCTTAGTTTTATTTATCTGGCAATGCCTTAATTTCTCTCTCATGTATGAAGGATAAATTCTTTGGATTATATAATTCTTGGTTACCAATTTTCTTCTCTCCAGCAGGTAAGATATGTCACTCCCATTTCTTATGGCCTTCATTATTCTGATATGAAGTCAGCCATTAATCATATCATTGTTCTCCTGTATGTCACATGTCATCTTTCTCTGGCTGCTTTAAAGATTTTCTCTTTATCTTTGACTTTCAGCACTTTGACAATAATGTTTTGTCCTGGCTAGGGTTTGCTGAGTTTCCTGGATTTCTGAATTAATGTTTTTCACAATATTTGGGAAATTGTAGGCCATTATTTCTTTTAAAATTTTCCTGCCCCTTTCTCTCCTCTCCCCTGCTCTTATCACTCTGATTACACTTACTTGTATCTCCTGATACAAATAGATCTCTGATGCTCTGTTTATTATTCTTCAATCTTTTTTCTCTTTCTTCTTCAGATAGAGTAATTTCCATTAATCTCTTTTTTAAGCTCATTGATTTTTTTTCTAATATCTCAATCTGTCTTTAAACTTAAATTCTAGTAAGTTTTTCATTTCAATTATGAGCAAATTCTTCATTTCAGATATGGTGCTTTTTAGCTCTAGGATGTCCATTTTTTTATAGCTGTCATTTCTCTGTTGAGATTTTCTAACTGTTCATTCATTAAGACCATTTTCCTTGAATATTTTGAAAGTATTTATAATGGCTGGTTTGAAGTCTGTTCCTGCTGAATCTAACATCTGGGCCCAATTAGAGTCAGTTTCTATTGATTTGTTTTTGTTGTTTTTCTTCAGTATGGGTCACATATTTCTATTTCTTTGCATGTTTAGTAATTTTTGCTTGAAAAGTGGACATTGTAGAAAATACGATGTGATGACTAGAGTGGCTTATATTCTTTTAAGTATTATTGTTGTTGTTGTTGTTTCATTAGGCAGTTAATTTGCTTGAATTTCAACTGAAAATTTTATCTCCCCTGTGGTGTGCAGTTGTTGATCTCTCTTTGCAGTTCTTATGATTTCCAGCTGCTGAATACCCTGTTGGTAAATTCGGAGCATTCACCTGGTGCAGCTCCACCTTTACAGGCTAGATTCCCGCCCCCTGGCTTTTGCCTGCTTTTCTGATGCCTCTGTCAGATTCTTCCCTGCATATGCACCCTTTAGTGGTCAACCAGTGTTCTGGGCAAAATTCATACTCAGAGTTTTGGGTTTCAATCCTTTTGCCATTCTCTTACTTTTAGATTTCTCCCTAAAATTCCCCCTGTACTCTGTTCTCTGTCACCTTGAGCCTGGAAGGTGACTGGTGTTTTTCTTTGCCCTAGTGAGGGGTATCGGGAAACATCTTCAGGCAATATAATAACTGCAAACTCCCAATTCTTACCCCTTCCAGTGTAGTTTTTAAAAAGTAAACTCTCCTCTGGCTTCAGTCTGCTTTTTGAGGTGTTCCCATTCCTAAAGATTTTTTTTTTTTAAAGATTTTCTTATTGTCATCTGTAGGAGTGTTCATATACGTAGTCCAACCTGCCTTCATTACTAGAAGCGCTTGTGGTTATGTCATTAGTTTTTATCTTCTTTATGGTCCTGTAAACTACATGAGGGCAGGTATGTGCTTTGTTTATTACCGTATATCCAGAATTTAACACGTAACATAATAAATGCTTAACAAATATTTGCTATATGATTAACTAAAAATTCCAACTGCTATTGCAGTTATATAATTGATCGCTCAGTCATGCACTCACAAACATTTGCTGCTCTTTTTAAACTTCTTGTAGTCCCAGTCACATGGTCTGTGCCTCATTTTTTTTTTAACAGGCTTTTTGGTCACTTTCTAAAACAGCAAGTGAGGAGACCATGTTTATTAAGTGGAGTTTTCTTGTATGACCAATAGGGGAACAGACTACAAGCACATCACTTGCCTTTTATCTAGAAAAGAGAATGTCTCACCTGTGAGTACTGCCAATGGTCTAGGAGATTCTCAGAGGCAAAGGGCTCCCAGATATGAGTGGATGTGTTTTGACAACCACAAGGCATTTTGCTTCTCTCCTAAGAGTTGTTCTATGCTCAAGTTTCACAAACTATTACTTCCTCAAGTGAGGAATGAGCCTCCTCTCCAACCTCCACTTTGGACCAGGATCTACAACCAGTAATCCTACAACCATTACTATAACAACTAGGCACCAACGCATTTAGGAATCAGATGCATTTCATTATACTTAGACCAGTTGCTCATGAAATAAATATCCCCCAAAACTAAAAACTTCCTTCTATCCAGGAGAGTTGGTATCTTTCAGATTGCAGCTGTTATTGCTCCTTACGGATGGCTGTATTCCTGTTTTGGACAAGAGACAATTATCTACCAAGTGTGTAATGTCATTAGGGGGCCTGGAATTAGAGGCAGTGTATCTGCATTAAATATTAGTAATTATTACTACACTTTTGTACTTTTGGATGTGAGGGCTATTTTGCTTTCTACTTTGAGCTACTCACATGAAGAGTACCATATAGGTGTTACTGGCTGCATGTTGGGAATGTTATATATTTAAACAGTTTGCAGTTAATTAAGAGTATTGACTTGGAACTAAATCAGTGGTCTCACACAACATCTGTGCTCTCCCTCTATCCATCTATGTATTTAGATGGCGTCTATCACTGTGGTATCTAAGTGCTCGGAAAATCTAATTAGGCTAATTTCAATTTCCTCAGTGAGGGAGAAGGATCTACCTCTCTGCACCACCCTTTCTGCCTGAGCCTTCTTGAAGGGAGTCATTATTATTCCTCAAAGAGAAAGGCAGGTGAAAGAGAGCCTCAAGCAAGAAACAGCATTTCGCACCTTACTTGAAAGTTGGGGTTTTGGTTTCTAGAAGTGTTTTCAGCTTGTTAATGGTGCCGCAAAGGCAAAAGAGTGGACCACGAAAGAACCTATAAACATGGATAAAGGGTAAGGAACACTGGAATTTTCCTTGCATGCTCCGTGTTAAAGAATTTGTTGGCAAATTATGCTTGATTGTGAACGCACAACGTCCAGGCCACCATCACCTGACAGACACACAGTTTTCGTGCATCCAAGAAGCATAAAGGCAGTGTTCTCTTTCCAACAATGAACAAGTGTTGTTGTTCTCCATCCGTGGGTCTCTGCTAACATTCTGACATCTTAATTTCTATGTTGAGGAGAGCTGCCTGATTTCATTGGTTTTCAATGCCTTGCCTGCAGCTAGAGGTACACAGAACACAGCTCCACAATCATTATGAACTCCTTTTTGTGGTTTTTACACACATGTGAGCTACTGACTCTTCAAGAGTGAGTCCAAAAGGAATGAATTTGTGCACGAGCAGGGAATTGCAGCCACAAAGCAGAGCTTGGTAGGCGGAAGTGAGAAAGTATCAGACATGACCAAATCCATCAGTCTGAGCTGATCAGCAGCTCACGTGATACAGTGTTAATGAAAAAGAGGGAGGCAAAAAAAAAAAAAAACAGCCACCACTTCACCTCACCTCAGTCACAGATGAAAAACCGCATGGCTAGTTGTTAACCATGTTTTTTGTGTCAAAGATGTTTTTGCACTGTTTGCTTGGAATTTGCATTATGTAGACTATCCAAGAAAGTGGTGGGAGTGTTTGGCTGGGAATCCTGAGATCAAGTTCATTGAAATAGAAGGAATTTAAAAATTTCCTGTTTCTGGCAAGGAGAATTAAAAGGGTCTTGGCAGTATTGGGAATCTGGTACAAAAAGACTAAGACCAGGACCAAGAAGCTGGCAGCGTTTGGGACCGTGAATCACCCCAAGATCTCCTTTGTGTCTGGAGGAGGATCGTGGAGACTCCTCAGGTCTTTCCAGGGTCACAGTGAAAAGAATAATGGGTACCCAGCATTGGAGAGATGTACGACGTAAGAGAATGCCCAACTGGGAAAAGAAAATGACCGCCAATCAAAGCTGATCCTTCACCCTAGCAATGTCAAAGACCAGGCCTTGGAACAATGGCACATTTCCAGAGCTAATGTTCTCGGGAGAGTACTGAACATGGCAGTGCCACAGATATGCAAAGTGGAAACTTCCACGTGGGAATGACCACACGGAAAGAGGAGCTTCCCCCATCCCTTTCCTCGGCATCACTCAGCAACGTAATTATTAGCTGAAAATATCTCTATTATGGACCCCTAAATAGCCTTATCACCATCTTGCTTGTTAAATGAACACAGCAACTGTAAGCTTAGGCCTTGGCCTGCCTTAGCTGACTTTCTAGATCTGGGAAATCTAGGGTTATTTCCAGATTTCTTTGAGAGGGTGTAGAGTCCCCTGAGTTGCTTCTCTACCTAAAAGTCCCCATATAAATCCATTTGTGGGAGATGCAGTCACCACCATGAGCTGGTGAAATGTAGGATGGTCCAACTCCTTTCTCCCAGAGACTCATCAGATAATCTTCTCTGTGTCTTTGACTTTTTGTCTGTAAAACAGGTCCTTTGTTCTGTATGTGGGATGACAATAGGGACAATATTTAATCTGGACTATAAAGCTTTGAAACCATTTAATTTTCAGCTCTTCTGCCATCTAATGCCACCTCTACTTTAGGCTACATAATGCTTTTAAAGTAATTCAGTGTGCCTCCTTCCAGAACAAGGAAATGTATCAGATTTATGAAGCCATTTAGGGATGAGGGGCAAGAAACAAGTTCAAGACTGAAGGGGGTATGAAGAGGCCAAACAAATAACACCTTCTTAGCCACTAGAGTGCTAAACAATGTAAGAAATAAAATAAAAAGTATGAGACATGAGACCGCAACGTCACCTTCCTATCCTGATACTGGAGAATATGGCTTGCTTGTATCTGCAGGCAAGAAGGCTTCATGGTACAGAGCTTCAGAATAAGACAGACATTGGCTGGATCACCACTAACCCCCACACATGGGAGCCTACCCTACAACATTTGGGGCACAAAGACACAAAGTAAAATGTTTGTTTCCTATGGACTGTTCATTTTCAAGAGCAGGAAGAGAGTAAAAGGCTGGGAAACATGTTCAGTTTCTTCTTCCCAACTCATTCCCAGATAACTGATTCCACCCTCCTCCCAGGGGAAGAGTGAGGAACAGTGCAAAAAGAGGCCAGGAGTGTTATGTTCCCTCCAAATGGAAGGAAACTCTGGCATGGGAAAGAAGCACTCTCTCCTAATATCAGATGGTTCTGGAAGGCAACTGGGTATTTTCAAGATTTCTCATTTTTATACCTCCCCGGGGAGGCAATGTTGTCTAGTCATCCACCACGCTTATGAGTTAGGCCAAGAAGCTTGGTACCCAGGGATTTTGCTAGGTCAGCCTTGGTGAAATATCTGTCTATCTTAGAGTTTTAAAACAGTATCAAGAGAAGGCATTTAACCAACTCACCCCAATATTATTTGTGCATTTGTATTTCTTTGACGTGTTCAATGTTATCAATACTCTTCTGAATTTTGGAAGGCAGGACGGTGTTTACCTAGGTGACAGAGAAGCTTCATTTTAGAACTTAATACGATAGCCATGATCCTCTTCGAAGATGTACTCACTTACATGGAACTTCAGAAAACATTCACTTATTCATTACTTTATCCATCTATTCGGTTAATTATGTATGCATTTTAAAACTCAATAAGAATTCATGAGGTTTATTTCCCTATGTGCCAGCTACTGTACTAGGCAGAAGGAAAACAAAATCAATTCTGTGTATACTAAGGGTGCTGAATAAGGGACTCAGGTAGTCCTGAAAGAACCACATATTAATGTGTTTATCTGCTTTAGATCCATTAGATCCCGGTATGCACTGGGGGTTGCAGAAAGGAGGCATGAACATCTTTATTTGATTTCTCCATACAAAGTATGTAACTTTAGATATGTCACTCTTAAGATATTTACGTGTGCCCTCCAAATGATTTGTATTATATGAGAATTTTTCATTGCAGTTTTATAAGGGGCCCAAACTGGAAACAACCCAAATGTCCATCAACGGGTTAATGGAATGAAATAACACTAAGCAATGAAAAGGAACAAACTACTAGTATAATATACACAACATAGATGAGTCTCAAACTATCATAACGTTATGCTGAGCAAAAGGAGCTGGATTAAAAGAGCACATGGTATCTGATTCCATTTATGTGAAGTTGTGGAATAGGCAAAAATAAGTTATAGTGATGGAAAGCAGAACAGAGGTTGCATGTGGAGGTGCAGGGTATGGAGACAGACTACAAAGGGATACGAGGAAACTTAGAGGGGTGATGGAAATGTTCTGTATTTTAATTGGGGTGTTTGTTACACAGCTGTACGCATTCATCAAAACTCACTAAATGGTACACTTACTGTGTATTCATTTTATTACAGATAATTCATACCTTAAAAACATAAAGAAAATGATACAAAAGGTACAAATTGATCAAAGAATAAAAGCACAGTCAAGTATATTTAAAAAACAAAACCTATCAAAATGTTTCAAATGCTTCTTGTCATTTGAATGACAAAAACTTTTCACAACTTAAATAAAGTATGATTTAGAATCCCCAAATATAGAATGTTTGTCTTCCTTTTACCAAACTTTGCACATTTGGGGAAAAAGTTTTATTACAGAAATGGAATACAATAGAAAAAGATCTGCCATTTCTTAAATATTTACCTTAATAGGTAAAGAAAACTAGAGCCTGGCATAATTAGAGAGAACACGTGTGAGTCTTTTTTATATATCTGCATTTATAGCTGACTTCGCATATGAACTTAAGTGATAGTAATTGCCATTGTACGTGGGTTCGTTAATGTGTGTGCTGGTGTGCCGAGCAACACAGATAAATAAAGGAAGAGGCAAGAAGAGGAAGTGGTATTAGCATAATTTGAAGAACTGGATGAAATTATTTCAAGACTGTCAAATTATAATCATTTATGAAAAGAAGATATATTATTGGTTATTTCCATGTGTATTAATTGGCATTCAAGCCATCTGTATCATTTACTCATATATATTTAATGGGAATCATAAATATCCCTCTGCCAGCTAGGAAAGAGCCATATATCAGGAGAGATGACAATCTTGGGGCTATTATTCAATGACTTGGTATTAAAGGCTGAGCATTTTCTTGAGGTTATTAGAGTTGGATTTTAAACTTCTTTTATAGTAACATACAGTGACACATAAGCACATTGTTTTAATGGATTTTTAAAATCTTCTACAAAAAAAATTCCACTTTAAGTGTGGCTAATGCTGATCTATGGTGAAGTTTATTCCATAAGCCATAGTTAGCTTTTGAGCTTTTAATAATATACTTTGTCCTAGAACACTGGTCAAATTTTAGTAGACTTGAAAATAAAAATAGGAATTGTTCTGAGCCTATTCAGCTCTCATGTGACAATTTTTTTTCCTCCCATAGTTGTGCACACATTTGTTGGAATTCATAGAAGAGTTTCATGCCTGATATTATCCACCAACTTTCATTCTGATTGTTGTGCCAATGTGTCACGGTTGCCAGCACTATCAAAATGTGCTTTGAAATAAAATTCCACGTTAAAAAGAAAAGCTTGGTGTGATTTGATTTGTTTCAGCTCAGCCTGGGAGTGGGAAAGGAGAGCTCTGTGCTAGGCCCAGGGCACCTCCTACATGTCCTATGTCCACTTAGTCTGGCTTCTGGGACTTCTCAGTGCCCCATGATCTAGGCTGAGGACATTCAGTGGTGCCGTAATTAGGGTTGGGTCAACAAGGACTGACGATTCGCTTACGCGGTGGCCGGCAGGGTCAACCTTTTCATATTCAGAAACAGAAGTGAACATTTCTTTAAGAAGGATGTAAGTATAGAAGCAATAGCATTCTCACCACTGTCTGGATTCAGTTGCTCAAGTGTATGCTACAGTCCTCTGGCCAGCAAAGCGGACTCACCGATTACCGACCACCATTTCAAGCAACTGGGAGAAACAAGGGCCGTTACTTCTTCAGCTTGATTTCAGAACATCCACTCGTATCCTTTGTGCAGTTTCTGACATTCACCTTTGCCTCAAAGAGAGTTGGGATCTGTGTCTTTAAGAATGAGGACAGTTTCAGATTTGGTGAGAAGAATAGATAAATGACCTCTCACTTCTAATGTGAACTCTGAGTTCAGAATTAGCGGTTCAGATTTGACTGGCTGAGTGTTGGATGGCTTCTCAGCCCTGCCTGTACGTTGGAATCGCCTGGGGAGCTTTTAAAAAATTACTGATGTCTAGGCCCCACCCCTAGAGAGCTCACTTAATTGGTCCAGGGTGGAGCCTGGACACCAGTAATTTTTTTTAAGAGCTCCCTAGGTGATCTTAATATGTACCAGGGTTGAAAACTATTGGTTTACAGCAAAATAGTTTCAGCTATACAGCAGTAGCAAAAAGGGGACTGGGATTGTGGCGAAGTATAGGAAGGTCCGTGCGGCTTCTATAGCTCTGGCAAACACCCACAGTGAGGTTCTGGAGACAAAAACGTGAGTCAGACGGGGCTATATACTAGGGGCTTCTGGACAGTGAGGGAGGAAGACTCCTAAGCTCAGGACTGCGGTGGAGGGTGGGAAGTGCCAGCCCAGTGGGGCTGGGGGAGGGGTGCAAGCCTTGTCTGCAAGTCAGAGGGAAGCGAAGCCTTTCTGGGCATGAGCCAAGCAAAAGCCTAAAAGAATCACTCTTGTTTAACAGACTCACACCTTAAATATTCTACATTATTCCTTCATTGGAGCCTCACAACCATCCTGGGAGGTGGGTGTGGCCTAAAGTCACATTGGACAGATGAGGAGGAGGAAATACAGAGATGTTAAGGATGTGACGTGTAGTCACAGCAACAGAGGCAGAGATGACCTCATTCAGTCCCTGCAGTACAACCCTATAAAATAAATGTGATGGTTATTCCTTTTATAGATGCACAACTGAAGCTCAACCTCGTTAAGCAACGTGCTCCACAGCAAGTGACTGCCTGCTAAGTGCTAAGGCAAGGTGTATTCGTTTCCTTTTGGTGCTGTGACAAAGCACTGCCAACTTTGTGGCTTAAAATAACACAACTGCACTGTCTCAAAGTCCAGGAAGGCAAGAAGTCTAAATGGGCTGGCAGGGCTGGTTTCTTTGCAGGCTCTAGGGGAGAATTTATTTGCTTGCCTGTTCCAGCTTCTACAGGCTGCCGGCACTCCTTAGCTCATGGCCTCCTCCTCCGTCTTTAAAGCCAGTAGTGTAAAACCTTCCAGTGTCTCATCTCTCTCTGCCCCCTGCCTCCATCACCGCATCTCTGTCTCTGACTCTGACTCTCCTGCAGCCCTTTTCCCTTAATAGGCCCTGTGACTAGATAGGACACACCCAGACAATCCAAGACAATCTCCTATCTCAGTATTCTTAACTTAATCACATCTGCAAAGTTGCCTTTGCCATGTAGGATACCATATCCACAACTCTCGGGAGTAGAATATGTTCATCTGTGTGTGTGTGTGTGTGTGTGTGTGTGTGTGTGTGTGTGAGAGAGAGAGAGAGAGAGAGAGAGTTTGTGTGTGTGGTGGGGACGAGGGGCATTATTCTTCCTGCCACACAGGGACAAACCCAGGTCTGACTCCAAATCCCTCAATTCCTAAATGATATTCATTGCCCCCTTTTCCAACACACACATACACATCTGGAAATAAAATCTCTTGACTTTTCCGAAATGGAGTATTTCCTCCTTCCAATACTGTTAGATGCTTTCAGGCAAAATGTCATGGCCTGAATTATTGAAATAATAATTTCAATTATTGCCTCTCTGAATCAACAATGTGGGCACATAGGAGTTCTGATAACTGAAAGTGCTTGGGAAGGAGCTGACCCTAACATAATATAATGCCCCCTCCCCACCGACACACACACACACATACACACACACGCACGCACGCGCACACAGTGATGAATACATCCTAAACTCTAGAACCTGTGAATATCTAACCCTACATGGCAAAAGAAACTTTGCAGATCTGATTAAGTTAAGAATTTTGAGATAGGAGATTATTTAAGAAAATCTGTGAGGGCCTTATCAAAACCTAAAAATAGTTTGAGGTCCGTAAAAGAGGATGGCTTAACCCTTGGTCTTCACTATAGCAAAACACATGTGCATTGCTACTAACATTTATCCGGTGCTACTTGGACCCAATGTTTCATTAATACCCCCAAGGGTCCCTTCTTTCTGCGTCTCCGTGAAGTTCGGAAGCAGCATCTGCCATGCCTGGGTTGCTTTTCATGATCCTGACTGAATGACATCTGTGATCTTTCTGAAGTTAAGGGTTTAAAACAAGAGGGGAGGCTGGAGACAAAACCTGCCCTCTGACAATGTTCAACCTTCTCAGCTTAACTCCCCGAGATTCGCGGAGAAGCAGCCAGATCTCACTTAATAATGTACGAGGAGCAATTTTGCCCTCTGCCAAAAAAGGGAGTTATAATATTTATAAGAACATTAAATACATTTTCCATGACTGTCAGTAATACATTCTTGGACTCTCATAATGCAGACCTTGAAGGAGTGGATTTACATGAGAATACTGTAGACAATATTAAAAGTACCTTGAGTTTAACTTAGTACATGGGTAATGTAATACTGCACAGAAGCCACTCTACCAAAGATGATAAGAAACAAATAGTGAGTCAGCGGAAGTGATCTTACTTACACTGTATCAGAGTCTCTTAAGTTTCCGCTATTCATATTTAATTTGTTTCTTTGGAGACATCTAAAATGGTGTAGCTGAGTTTTTGTGCTTGGCCCGCAGTCGGCCCTTAGCCAATGTTAAATGCAAGTGCAAGTGAACAAGGGGTTAACGAGCACTGTCATTCTCAAGTAGATTTGCTAAATGGAAAGTAGAGTTGACAGTTGAAAGGACCCGCCAAGCACAGACAGTGTGTACGGCTGTGGAGCCGCTCTGGCCACAAGCCTGCAGAGAACATCTCTGTGGATGATGTTGGGGGGCTGATGGGGCTTGGGTGTGTGGCCTTGGGCCAGTCAGTATAGGAAACTGAGCCTCCGATCCTGTTTTTCAGCCTTGCTGTTGCTGTGTGAGCAAATTCAGCCTGTCTCTCCGGCCACAGTTCATGTTCTACCTCTTCCAGATGATGATTTTTGATCCCACCAAAGCAGTCCTCTCCTCCATCCCCGGACTCTCATAGCACTGTAGCTGGGTGGCTTTTGTATTCCTTTGCTTGGGCTGCCACAACAAAGTACTACACACTGGGAAGCTTAAAAAACAGAAATTTTAATTTTCTCAAGTTTTGGAGGCTAGAAGTCTGAGATCAAGGTATTGGCAGGGCTGGTTTCTTCTGAGTCCTCTCTCCTCGGCTTGTAGATGGCCACCTTCTCCCTGTGTCTTCATGTGGTCTAACCTCTGTGCCTGTCTGTGTCGAAATTCCTCTTCTTCTAGGGACACTAGTCCTATTGGATTAGGGCCCACCCTAATGATTACGTTTTAACTTAATTACCTCTTTAAAGACTCTACCTCAAATATAATCACATTCCGAGGCACTAGGGATTAGGACTTCAACATATGAATTTGGGGAGGACAAAATTCCTCCCATAATACTCTCATAGCACTTCCCTCTTTTGGCCGTGCTGTATCGTTGCTTATTCACCCATTGTTTCTCTTCTATTAGATAGCAAGCAAAGAAAGAGGAGAAAGGAGGATGGGAAGGAAGGAAAAAAGAAGAAGGGTAGATTAAACAGGCATGTTACTCACAGGCTAAACAATCATGCAACTGAATGAAAATAAAGACTAATGAGCTATAAAATAGGAGATTGTGGAAATGTATGTAACTGAGAAAAAGTCTTCAAACTTATCAGAGGTACACAACTGGGGAAAAAACTTCTGCCAGAGCAGAAGAACACTGTCTTAAAGAATTTTATTAACAGAACTAAAGGGAGTGGGCTTTTGTCTGAGTCTGGGGGGTCTATTGTGCCTGGAACACAATAGACACAATACTGAAGGTGTTCAGGAACCAGAAGCCTGTTCCTCAAGCTCTCCAACACCTCTCTGGCTTCCTGTCTTTGCTCTGTTCTCCCTGGAGACCCTGTGCATAGCGGGACTTTTTGTTGCTTTCTCCAACTGTGGCGTCCTGTGATGTGGGCCTCTCAAAGTCACCCTGCTCAGCTGGGCTGTATTTCAAGGGATCAGGAAGCCATTTTCCATCCCAGGAGCCAGCCTCAAAGTTAGAAAGTTCCGTGGTTTGGTTTGGATTTCACTCATCCCTACAGCGAACTTGCTCTGCCAATCTCTACATACATGTCAGCATAAATAGCAACAGATGTATCTTCGACACGTAAAATCTCCATAAAATATAACCAACTCTGTTTTTCCATTTGGGATAAGTCATTAACCATATGGTTGTGATACTCCTTCATTTGCAGATCTGAGGCACACATTTTACCTTGCAGGAGACCGACGGCTATTTCTTTTTAGGAGATTCCTTCCTGTCTCTAGAATTGATTGAGCAATGCCTTGGTCTATTTCTGTGGGTATCTTGAATCAGCGCATGGAAAATGTATAGTATTTTCTTTACGTGAGCTGTATGGCGTGCCTGGACTCTGCTCTTGGAACTATTCTTGGCCAGAATATTTCAAAACCCGCTCTGGTGCTCAGAGGACTACTCATGTGACTGTTTAGTGGCTGGCCTCTTGCAATGGAATATGCTGATTTCAGGGGAGTTTGTTTGGTTTCTGATACTTCAGACAGAAATGTGGCATTTGGCAAGGCTGCAGGCAGGGAATACAAAGTTGAGTAATGAGTGGATGCCATTTTGAAGAGAGAGTAGGAGGGTCTTCTGTTTGTTTTTTTTTTTGTCTTGTGTGAAATAGTTATATGAAAGTCTTTTCTGTACTTAGGTCTCTGAAAGTAAACACCCTTGAGGAATTTTGCCTGCTATCAAAGTTCGTATTTTCTTGGAATTTAAATTTTTCTCATCTTGAAGAAAAACAAAACTTTTTATTGTGAAAGATTTTAAAAATACACAAAATACAAAGTGTAAAAATATTGCATAATGAACTCCCATGTACTTATCACCCATGCTCAACAAGTTAACAGTTTGCCACACTTGTCTTATTTATTCTATACTCCCTTTTCTTTTTCTTTCTTTTTTTTTTTTTTAAGTACTTAAAAACTCAGACATGACATTAATTCCTTACTATCATCTAATGCTAAATCTGTATTCAGATTTCCTGGATTTTCTTAAACACATCATTTTACAGTTGGTTTGTTCAAATCCTGATCTAATCAATGTCCACATGATGCCTTTGAGTGTTTTGTCTTCTGAGTCTTTTTTATTTTCAGACAGAGAAGGAGAGAGACCCAGGTAGCTGTGGCGGACTTTGTCAACATGGGCAAGCATGGTCCACTGTGGCTGTTGGGAACTCAAAGGTGGACCAGCGATGGGCTGGGCAAGGGTCAATAGCACCCCCTTTCTTCCTTTTTTTTTTTGGTAAATGCCATTGATTCATTGTCCAGTAAACTGTCCCACATTCTAAGCTTGACCTATTATTTCCTTTTTGGTAACCTAAACTTGTTCCTCTCTCCCTCATATTTCCTACATATTGGAAGTTAGACCTTAAGGCTCAATTAGAGTCCATTTTAATCTGTTTCAGCAAGGATACTTCAGAGGGAGTGTTCTTTCTCCAGATTTCATTGGGAAGTTTCTGGGTGGTATGCACCAAGGACAGTGGGTCCTTGCTTCAATTTGGTGGCCCCTACAGCAAAAGGCACCTTAGAAATGATCTAGTCCAGCCTCTTATTTTATAAGAAAGGGAATTAGTGATCAGAGGGAGATCACTTACCATCTCTCCTACCACGTACTCTTCACATTTATTTCATATTTTTTAATATATTTAATAACATTCTGCAATTTCTTCCTTGCCCCAGACATCCTATTGAAACCGTCTCCTCCATTCCATCTTCAACAGTGGCCTCTCCCTTGTATAAATCCTACGGACTTCTTTCCATTCTTATTTTGTTTGCTGTCACTGCAGCATTTAATATTAATAACCACACTCTCCTTAAAATACTTACTTTACTTGTCTTCTCTGATCTCACTGTTCTAATTCATCTCCAATCTTTCTGATTAATATCTCTTAATCACATCCATTTGCCTCTAAAATACAAATATTTGCCAAGATTTGAGGGATACCCACTAGACATACTACAATTTCAAAGAAAATTCCATATCAAAATAAAAGAAGATTCCAGGAGTCAATGTGTAATTCCTATACTTGTGAGAATGACAGATAATTAAGGGAAGTGAGCAGAGGCAATTTTATCAGTTCCTGATAATATTTTCCAACTTGGAGAGATGGGAATTTAGATTTGAATGGGCTACAGAAGAGATAGGACCACATTACCAGGGGTTTGTGGATTGGCAGTGGACACCAAGCTGATGGAATGCCTCAGAGTTCTCAGGCTCCACGTTGTTTTCCCAAGCTTGAGAGCATAGTCTGGAAGCAAATTTAATACAGATTAAAAAAATGTAAGACAGTTTCCTAGGAAACAATATTTAACCCTAGATCAGCAGGAAAAGATAATAATTATTGCATTGAGAAAAAACATCTAAGCAACCAAATAAAATGCCTAAGTGTTACTGGGTTTCAGAATAGTCAGAGTACCCAGCAATATTACTTCTGGGTATATATCCAAAAGAATTGAAATCAGGATCTCAAAGGATATCTGCACTCCCATGTTTATTGTAGTATTATTCACAATAGAAAAGATATAAAAACAATCCAAATGTCTAATAAAAGATGAATGAATAAAGAAAATATAGTATATACAGGGGCTGGGTGGAGTGAAAGCTCATAATGCATGTGCCAACCACCTGCTGCTCTCCCACCATGGTGACTACCCATGGCAACCACAGAGAAACAGGGAGATACAAGAAAGCAGCAGTATTAAAGGCTCACAGTGTATCCACCCCTATCCTGCCTGGTCAATCTTCCAAAGTAGGACTCACGCACACCATCCAGGGACCTCTCCCTCTCTTCACTGAGCAAGAGTTCCTAGCAGAGAAGAACAAGTGCACTGCAAAGCTATCTGTCTTGAGCTGAGAGAAGAGGTTCCAGATGAGAAGGAACCAGCAAAAAACTCTGGAAACATGAAAAAACAGGCTGTTTTGACATCTTCAACGGATCACAATAGTTCCCCAGCAATGGACTCCAGCCAAAAGGAAATTGTTGAAATGTCAGACATGGAATTCAGAATATCGATGGCAAGTAAGATCAAGGGGATTGATGAGAAAGTTGAAAGCCAACAGAAAGAAAACAAACACAAAAATTCAGGACATAAATGAAAAATTCACTAAAGAGGTAGATAATATGAGAAAAAAATATAACAGAACTTCTGGAAGTGAGTCATTTAGGGAATTTCAAAATACAGTAGAAAGCTTTAACAATAGACTAGACCAAGCAGAATAAAGAATTTCAGAGCTTGAAGACAAGGCTTTTAAATTAACCCAGTCTGTCAAAAATGAAGAAAAAAGGATCAAGAAGAATGATTAATCTCTCCAAGAAATATTGGAGTATGTAAAGTGAATGAATGTAAGAATCATAGTTATCTGTGAGGAAGAAGAAGAAAAGTCAAAAAGCATGTAAAACCTATTTGAGGGAAAAAGTCATGAAAACTTCCCTATTATCACTAGAGATTTAGATATCCAGATCAAAGAAGGTCATTGAACACCTGGAAGATTCTCGGAATATAAGACATCACCAGAGCATATAGTCATCAGTCTGGCCAAAGTCAAAGTGAGGGAGAAAAGTCCTACAAGCTGTGAGATGAAAGCATTAAGTAACTTAGAAAGGAAAACCCATACGACTAAGGGCAAACTTCTCAGCAGAAACTTTACAAGCCAGAAGGGATTGGGGTTTCATTTTTCAGTTTTCTTAAACAGAATAACTGCCAGGCAAGAATTTTGTATCCTGGAAAACTAAGGTTCATAAATGAAAGAGAGATAAATTCCTTTCCAGATGAGCAAATACTAAGGGAATTTGTCTCTATTAGACCTGCCTTACAAGAAATGCTTAAAAGTGCTCTATATATGGAACAGAACAACTGATACACACCAGTGTAAAAACGCCCCCAAATTAAAATTCATAGCTCTTATAACAGAGTAGCACAAAGGGAAAACAAAAGAACTAGGTAACAATAAACATGATGAAAAGAACAGTATCTCACATATCAATACTAAAATTGAATGTAAACAGTCTTAATGCCACACTTAAATGATATAGATTGGCTGAATGGATAAAAAAAAAAAAACACAATGCAAATATATGCTGTCTCCAAGAAACCCTTTTAACTCACAAAGATTCTCATAGACTCAAGGTAAAGGGGTGGAAAAAAATATTCCATGCAAATAGAAACCAAAAGTGAGCAGGAGTAGTTATCTCATATCAGATAAAATAGACTTTAAATCAACAATCAAAAAAGACAAAGATGGTCATTATAAAATGATAAAGGGAGCAATTCAACAAGAAAATATAACATTCCTAAATATACATTCATCTAACATAGGAGCTCCCAGATTCATAAAACAAATTCTACTAGATCTAAGGAAAGAAATAAACAGCAACATCATAATAACCCCAGGGACTGTGACACTCCACTGACAGAACTAGACAGATCATCAAGGCAGAAAATCAACACAGAAACACTGGATTTAAACAGGATTCTAGAACTAACGGACTTAACAGACATTTACAGAACATTCTACCCCCAAAGTTCAGAATATACATTCTTCTCATCAGCACATGGGACATTTTCCAAGATATATCATATGTTAGAACACAAAACAAGTCTCAGCAAATTTAGAAAAATTGAAATCATATGATATATCTTCTCAGACCATAGTGGAATAAAACTAGATATCAATTCCAAGAGGAACTCCCAAAACTCTACAAATACATGGAAATTAAACAGCCTGCTGATGAACGATCCTTGGGTCAATGACAAAATCAAGACAGAAATAAAAAAACTTTTTTGAATTGAAGGAGAAAAGTGACATGAGCTTTCAAAATCTCTGGGATACAGAAAAAGCAATGCTAAAAGGGAGGTTCATAGCCTTAAATGCCTATATCAAAAAGAAAAATCACAAATTAACAACCTAATGTCACATCTCAAGGAACTAGAAAAAGAAGAGCAAACCAAACCCAAAGTTTGGAGAAGAAAAGAAATAAAGATCACAGCAGAACTAAACAAAATGGAAATTAAAGAAAAACACAAAACCATCAATGAAACACAAGGTTGATTCTTTGAAAAGATAAACAAAATCTATACACTACTAACTAGATTAACCAGAAATAGAAGACACAGGACTCAAATAACCTAAATCAGAAATGAGAAAGGAGACATTACAACAGATACCACAGAAATACAAAATATCTTCCATGACTATGGAAACCTCTGTGCATGCAAATTAGAAAATCTAGAGGAAATTGATAAATTTTGAAAACACAACCTCCCAAGCTTAAATCAGGAAGAAACAGAAATCCTGAACAGACCAATAATGAGGATGAGATTGAAATAGTAATAAAAAAATCTCGCAACAACAACAACAAAAACCCTGGACCCAGACAGATTCACAGCTGAATTCTATCAGATCTGCAAAGAAGAACTGGCATGTATTCTACTGAAACTGTTCCATAACAT
The DNA here is from genome assembly GCA_004363605.1 of Indri indri. NCBI lineage: Eukaryota > Metazoa > Chordata > Mammalia > Primates > Indriidae > Indri > Indri indri. The sequence continues at coordinate 374,558 of RJWJ010000040.1, forward strand.
CAAGAAGGAGGGAATCCTCCCTGACTCATTCTACAAACCCGGTGTCACACTGATACCAAAGCCAGGAAAGGACACGACAAAAAAAGAAAACTACAGACCAATATTCCTCATGAACATAGAAGCAAAGATGCTCAATAAAGTACTAGCAAACCAAATCCAACAACATATTAAAAAGTTAATTTACCACGGTCAAATGAGTTTCATCCCAGGGATGCAAGGATGTCTCAAAATATGTAAATCAATAAATGTGACTCATCACATAAACATAATTAAAAACCATATGATCATCTCAATAGATGCAGAAAGAGCATTTGAGAAAATCCAGCACCCTCCATGATAAAAAACCTCAACAAACTAGGCATAGAAGAAACATACTGCAAAATTATAAAAGCCATACATGACAAACCCACTGCCAACATCATACTGAATGGGAAAAGTTAAAAGGATTCCCCCTAATAACTGGAACAAGACTAGGATGTCCACTGTCACCACTTCTATTCAACATAGTACTGAAAGTCCTAGTCAGAGCAATCAGGCAAGAGAAAGAAATAACTGGTATCTAAATCAGGAAAGAGGATGTCAAGCTATCCCCATTTGCCGACAATATGATCTTATATCTAGAAAACCCTAAAGACTCCATGAAGAGACTCCTAGAATTGATAAATAAATTCAGGAAAGATACAGGTTACAAAATTAATGCACACAAATCAGTAGCATTTCTATACACTAATAACAGTCAAGCTGAGAATCAAATCAAGAACTCAATACCATTTACAATAGCTGCAAAGAAAATCAAATATCTAGAAATATACTTAACCAAAGAGGTAAAAGATCTCTACAAGGAGAACTATAAAACACTAATGAAAGAAATTATAGATGACACAAACAAACGGAAAAACATCCTGTGCTCATGAATTGAAAGAATCAACATTGTTAAGATGTCCATACTGCCCAAAGTGATTGATAAATTCAATGCAATTTCCATCAAAATACCAATGTCATTTATCACAGATCTAGAAAAAAACAATCCTAAACTTCATATGGAACCAAAAAAGAGCCTGGGCAAAGTTGTCCATGATCCTAGCTCCTTCTCTAACTTCATTGAGAAAATGAATGAATAAAGTGATATTTTAATCTACAACATTCAGCCCTCCATATTAAATCCTATGGAATGAGAGTTTAGAAAATTTAGTTCTCTCTATATTGACGGTAAACTCAGAGCTATAGGGTCATATTCCCTTTCAAACGTGAGAATTCTGAATAAAAACAGAAGCTTGAGACCTAGAAAAATTATACGATGAAAAAGGAGAAAATTAGCCTAACATGTAAAAGAGAGATAAGAGACAGAAATAATATAATTTAAAGTAAATTTTATACAAGAAGACATAATGGAAAAATACATAACTCTATCACATTCCTAAGAAAAGGAAAGGATAAATGAGCTATTAAACAAGAAATGGGAAAAGATAACAAAATGAAAAGAGAACTGCCACAGGTCAGTAAAAACAAAAGAGAAAAATAACATTATTACAGAATATAAAACTAAGTGAAGCGTCAAAGCACAGAACCGACACTAAAAAACTTAATTCATAGAGAACTATCCTGAAAAAGTCACTCAGAATGAAGAGAGAAAGACAGAGGAAAGGAAATAATCAGAGTGAATATAATAGCTATGGAAGTCAAACAATGAAGATTCAGCATATAGTTTGTGTGCCTGCAGAAGTCAGAAATCCTTCAAATCAGGATAGCACTACTCAAGACTGCAGTCAGACTACCTGGGATCAAGTTGCATTGTTCTGATTTTAAGCAGGTAGTGTCTAACTTGTAAGATTATCATAAGAATGAAATACAAAAACCCTTGCAAAAGTACTTAGCCCGTTGCCTGACATGTAATAAGTTCTTAGTAAATGCCATCTGTTACTGAAAACATCCAGCCAGAGAAAATATGTAACCAACAATGGAAATCATCAAGCTAGTCCAAAATTCACATTAGCAATATTAGAGAATTTTATGAAGGAAAGCTCATGGCCAAGTATTCCATAAACAGTCAAGTTATTTTTCTTGTAAAGGCAACAGAAAGGCATACTCAAAAGAGCAAGAATTTGGGAAGCATATCACCAACAAACAATTCGTGGAAAAGGTCACTTGCAGAAGTGGAAGAGAGGAATCAAAAAGAATAAGGAAGTTATGGTTTTAAAGGACTGTGAGTGAATATTGATTACTTAAGTCATTTGTTCTTAATCTTAGGAGATTTTGAGGAAGACATGAACCTTTTCAGAAAGAAATGCACATGCTCCAGGGAACCGAAAATGTACATACTATTTTGGGTTGTTCAGAAATCTGTGGAAATCAATTCATGGCCTCCTTTGGAATCCATAGATTACAAACCCTGTTTTAAACATTAATTGAAGTTTAAATAACTGTGATCATTATGATTATAAAATAAAAATTAAATGCTAAATTTGTAATGGAATATACATATATAAAATAAAAATAATAATTTAAATAAGATGCATATGTACAAAGACTTCAAAACAAGCAAAACACACACACACACACACACACACACACACACACACACACAGACACACACCAGGAAGCAAGGGGGTGAGTGGTAGGAAAGAAATGCATATATTCTCTCATTTTTTTTCAGGGAATAGATGAAAAGATATGGCAACGTTTGATAGATATAAGCAGGTATTAACATATAAAGACATAAAAGTAACACTTAGAAAAACTGACGACAAGGAGTATATATTTTAAATAGAACAAGAACAAATTGAATAAATGCAGAATATTATAGATAGGTTAAACAAACATGGCAAATTTTTAATACTCAGTGTATCTAGGCAGTGAGTGTATGGTTGCTTATTGTACTATTCTCTCAACTTTTTTATGCATTGAATTTTTCACAACAAAACCATGTGTGAAAAATAAATAAAACATTTAGTGAAAATCTAAAGAAGAAAAAAGCTACTCTAGAATTGCTCTAATAAAATTTAAAACAAATTTCAAGTGGATTAAGCCAAGTAATATAACTGCCTCCCTCACAAAATTCAAATAATCTTTAAATAATATAAAAAAATCTAAATACTCAACAACATAATATTCATATGTGGGGCATCCAATCAAAAATTATAAGATATGAGATGAAGCAGGAAACTGAACCATAATGAGGAGAAAAAGTTCAATCATAGAAACAGACCTAGTAATGACAGAGTTTATGGAATTATCAGAAAAGGATTTTCAAAACAAAATACATTAATAAGTTCTAGAAATTAAAAACACAACATATAAAAGGAAAATTTCACCAGCATGAAATTTATAACAGATTAGACACCACGTAATAACAGATAAATGAACTTGAAAATACAGCAATGGAAATTATGCAAAATGACATGCAGAGAGGAATAAAGACTCAGTGAGTGACCTGTGGGACAGTATCAAGTAGCGTAAGATGCATGCAATTGAAGTCCCAGAGGAAGAGGAATGAGAAAAGGATAGAAAATATATTTGAAGAAATAATGGCTTGTAAAGTTGTAAAGTCTATAGATTTTATATATATATATATATATATATATATATATATATATATATATAAAATAAAGAGAGAGAGAATCTTATCACTTACAAATAATACCTACTTCATCTTTTCCTTTGCAGTTCTTGCTCCTCTGATTTTTTTTCTTTAATTTCTTTAGAACAATGGTGAGGACATAAAGTAGAAATAAAATATGTCTATTCTGGAGCAACATGGTTAAGAAACAAGTATACCCTCTCCACTGTTTTTTTCCCCATCTGCTGGTAAAGGGTTATAAGGCATGGGACAGGCAGGGCAGGGTGACAACATGGAAGAATCCTTGATCCCTGAATCACTGAGAAGCATGCAGCCCTGTGAATACCAGCTAGGATTTTTTTGTGTGTGTTAAGCCACTGAATTTTTAGAAGTTATCTGTTTCAGCAGTCAGTGTTACCATAACTAGTACAAAAAAAAAAAAAAAAAAAGCTTGGAAAGTGGATATTTGCATTTTATCCTGGGTAAGAGCTCAACATTAATAAGATGTAAATTCCCCTTAAATCAATCTATAATTCCAACACTATCCCAATCATCATTCCCAATGGTATATTGATGGAAACATAACACATGATTGTAAGTTTTGTCTGTGAATAAATATTTGAGAACAAAGATAAGAACAACTAAAAATAAAGAAGATTATTGAAGAATTTCTCCTACAATACTTTGTGAAATAGGTTAACACCACAGATTTCTTTAAAATGTTCAGGCTGGTGAAGGAATAGAGATAGATCAACATAACAACATGTATAGTACCAAAATATAAAATCCCCAAAGGGGATTTTAATTCAGTAAGGGAAAGATGGATTAAAGTAAGCTGAACACTTACTTTGTATCTTACAATAAATAAATTTCAGATGGATTGAAGATTTACTTTCGTTTATTCAACAAGTACCTTGTTTAACACTTACTACATGCCAAGCCCAGTTCCAGTTCCTAGAGATACAACAGTGAACATAAAGACACAAATTCTCACCTCATGGCTCTTACCTTCCAGAGGGCGGGAGAGAGATAATAAAGCAAATAAATAAAATATGTAGTAGGTTGGATGGCGACAAATGCTACGGAGGAAAATAAAGCCAAGAATAGAGCTAGTGTTTCCCCAATAAGTGGGTATGGGATGCAATTTAAATGGAAAAGGTGATGTTTGAATAAAGACCTGAAAAAAGTGAGGGAGGAACGTTGTGCTCCCACATAAATAACAAAATCATAAAACCAATAAAAGAAAACTTAGGTGGCTATTTCTGAAACCTAGGAATGGGAAAAAAGTGTCGAAGCATGATACTGAAGCTGGACATTATAAAGAAAAACTGGACAAAATTTGCAGCATAAATATTTAATCAAACTTAAATGACCATCTGGGTGAAAACAGGAACATATTGTCACACTAAGGGGTTATATATAGGATGCCCATATAATTTGTTGTTCAAATCAAATGACTTTGGAGAGTGAAAGGAAGTACTATTTGTTCTTATGCCAGAAGAACAGGCATAAAGTAGAACTTTCCCAGACAAACAGACTAAACTGAGTCCTTATAAATAAGACAGATATCTCAAGAGAGAAGTGCAGTTCGTAGATGACTAAATGCAAGTAGCAGGACACTTGTGAAATTATGATAGACCTCACTAATAACAAAAGGAAAACAAATTAAAATAACAATGGGACATCATATTTTCTGCTCATCCATTTTAAAGACAAAAATGGTGATAATGCCTCACATGGTGAGGCTATGCTGGTGGGATTTCAAAATGATGAACATTTAGTTAAAGGTAATTGGACAAAATACATTAAAATTTAAAATGTCCATATTCTTTAACCCTGCACTTCCAATGACAATAGTAAAGTCTAAGAAAATAATCAGACAAGTGGACAAAGCTATAGTATCAGATATTCAAAATAGGGCTTTTAGCAATGGCAAAATAGTTGGAAACATCCCAACTGTTCATTAGTAGGGATCTGTCTAAATAAATTGTAATATATTCATATAATAAAATACTATGCAGCCATATTAATTAAAGTAATGACAGCTGTTACAAAAAACAAAACCAAAAATGTCCACATGATAAATGTTTAATTCTCACCTTTAGTCTAAAAATGAGCTCACTCTAGTCTCTTTTATCTATGCTTGAAAACCAGCCAGTCCTTGCCTCAGTATTCTTTTTCTTATAAAACATTGCTAAAAATCAGCTAATAGTAGCCATCACATACTCATACTGACTCTTTCTGACAATTTTCCTGAGTTAACAGTCTCATAATGGACACAGTCAGCCTTCCAAGTTATTGCAGGCAACAATTTTACTAAATGTTTTGCCAGTATGTAATGAGGCACTCAGCCTTCGGATACCTTGTTCCTTTGTCTCCTGCCATTCCGTCACTAAACCGAATGACATAGACGTTAGCTTTTGATTGTGAAAGCACTCTACTTCAAAGCACCAGTTTCTTTAAAAGTTACCATAATGCTAGAATCTGCTATAAACAAAACTAAAAATGTGTAATGGCTAAAAAATGATAGAAATTTACTCTCACCCACGCAAAGCCCAAATGTGTATTTCTGAACGATAGGCAGCTCTCTTCAAAGCAGTATTTCAAAGATACACAATCCTTTTAAACTTGTGGCTCCTTCATCTCCAGGGCTTCACGGTCATCAGCAGAAAGAGAGAAAGAGAAAGAGAAGGTGCATCCACTTCTTACACATCTTAATGCAAAAGTGACATGCATGGCTTCTGCACACAATCCACTGGCTACAATTCCATCACAAAGTCAGATCTAATTTTGCACAAGGAAGTCTGGGAAATGTAATCTAGCTGAGTACCCAGGAAAAGGAAAAAATGTGTTTGATGATGAATATGTTAGTCAGGATAGGCTTAGTAATGCTGCAGTAACAACTCCAAACATTTCAGTGGCTTAATTGACTACCATGTATTTCCTTCCTGCACAAGTGTGGGTGACACCACAGGCAGCTGTCCTCCATGAGGTGACTCAGCCGTCCAAACCACTCTCCTCTTTTGGCATCAGCATCTCCACACAAGGCCTCTTCCATGATTGCGACAACAAGGAAGAGGGAACAGGAGATTCACACGGGCTCTTTTCACCCCTTCGGCCAGAGCCAGCATGTGTCACTGGTGCTAGCCAGCCAATCTCTGTCACAGCCATCACTGACATAATGATGTGATGGAGATATATGTATCTCCACACACATATATTGTCACGGATGGCCTTGAAATGTTTATGTGAAAATCTATAGAATGTGAAATAATAGAAACAGCATGAAAGCACCTTTTAAAACTATGTGCATGTAACCTAGTTGAAGGCAAAGCACCTTCCCTTTTGAAATTCAAATTAAATTCACTCCAATCCCATTTCACATTCTCTCCCTTTCTCCTGTTTCCCTCAGGGGCTCTCTTCCTGAGATCCAGGCCTCAGGAAAAAGGGGTGGTGACTTGCTGTTTTCTTCAATGCATGTGGCTCTGAGCTGGCTGTTGCTGAGGTAGGTCAGTGAGTTGATAATTTGCCTTTGCTCTCCTGGGTTGATGTCCCAGAGCCTCCCCCCAGAAGTGGGGAGTGGGACGGAACATCTTCCTTGACATCTTCCAGAACCATCTCTGAAGGCACCGGAGATGTGGGAAAACAATGAGAAGAATTACCTTTCAGCTCCAATAGATGTCCGAATGAATGTTAGATTTCCCTAAAATGTCTCCAAATGTCCTTTCGTTTTTACAACCCCAACTCCAATTTCTGAATATCAGCGGTTTAACCATCTCTTTGGTTTACTTGTCTCTTGTCAACCATGACTTCGTTGTCACAGGATCCAATAGAGTAATAGTCTTTGAGCAATAGATCAAGACATTTTCCTAATTGAATTGTATTTATTTGTATGGTTGGATTCAGAGAGGAAATTCTGATTTTGTAGGATAATTAATATTAAGTTATTAAGATAATATTAAATATATATAATTATAGATAATGGTTATACTTGAATGCACACACTTCAAAGAGAGAGAAAGGGGTGTGGAGAGAGAAGAAAAACAGGTAGAGAGAAAGAGAAAAAGAAGAAGAGAGATTGAGAGAAACGGTTTCAAACCAACATGTTATTAATAATAGCAGTATTTGTATGGTTAGATTGAAAATGATTTTTCTGTCTTTTTGATTTACTGGTTTTTTTTATTTTTTACTTTTTTCACAATAAGCAATAATTCTGTAGTAAGAAAAGATAAAAACAATAAATGCCATTTAAAAAAATACATTTCTCACCAGTCCTTTTCAAATGCCAGAAATTTTGCTAACTCCACATCCCCTTTCCAGCTCAGAATCAGTCTCGGCAATGACTGAATCACATAAACTCACAGGTATTACTGAGATCGCTGAGCATTACTCACTGCAAGTCTCGGGCGTTCAGTGGGAAGGCGTGCACGTGAATGGGAAAAAGGCAAGGTTAGCATCCCCTTTTGTTTAGCTCTGTCGTACTACCCTTAGGCCAGATCACGTGGCCCTAGGATCTATATTCCCTGGAGAAACCATCTCCTGAATTTAAAGTCAGAGCGGAGAAGAGGGCAAAGGTGACAAGAAACAGAGCTGAAATTTTTAATAGGAAATGCCTCACGGAGCCTGCAGAGAGAGAGGGAGAGAGAGCACTGTGTCTCTTAAGGCTGTTTGCAAATCAAACCCATTTTCCCTTCTAGTTCTATATAATAATTACTTATTTCTGAGGACAAGAAATTCTAGAGTGTTTCTGATGGAGTTTTACTTAAGAGGTAATTGCCTTCTTTAGCTCAGGTGAGGGAATTATGTGTTTGCAAGCTTTAAGACAGGGTAAGATAGGAATGCAATGAATCTGTTCATTGGAAGAATATGTATCGAACACTTGCTCTGTTCAGAGGGCTGGCATTTGAATCGGTAAATAGTGGGTCATGGATGCTAACCAATATCCCTCGGCGATGGAGGCATTCAGGAGCCTGGCCAAGAAAACATCTCTGCACCAAATAAGAATTTGTAACTCCTAAGCATTTAATAAGTAATGAAAACACGTAAGATGTCAAATAATGGTGTGAAGGGTGGGGGCCTTTTACCAGCCTATGGCAAGACATCCAAGAGCATTAAATATATGATCCCACCGCTGTCCTCCATCATCTCTGTCCCTGCCATCCGATGACTGATTTGTGAGACTATAATTCAAGAATTTGTGTAAGGAAGGTGCACAGATGTTTATAGCCCCATATGTCAATGCTTCTCCTCTGAATTTTCTACAACACATTCACCGAATTCACCCTGAACCTATCAGACTTCCTGGTTCCTCGGGCTCTCAAGAAAAAGTGCGTGCTGATGACTCACCGTGAAGTCGAAGAAACAATCAACTGAATGCTTCTGACACTGTGTAGCGGTCTACTTCATAAGTATGCAAGACAGTGCTTAGAACAACATGCCTGCTCTAGTCAGGATGAGCTCTCTGCCACCCCAAAGCTCAGTGGCTCATGACAACAAACATTGATTTTTCACTCATGTAAATGCTGCTGTGGGTTTGGGCAAGTCTCCAAGACAGATACTCTCCATGCAGTGACTCAGTGATCCAGGCTGCTTTGATCCTCTTGCTCTGCCATCTCAACATGCGTCCTCCACGATCACCACAGCAGGGAGGCAAGTGCTTGGAGAATTCTGCCTGCATGTCTATGCTCTGGCTCAGAAGTGACACGTGTCACTTCCAATTGCAGTCCATTGACCAGAACCAATTACATGCCTCAGTCTCATGCGGGTATAAGAAATGTATACGTGCCCATAAAATATTTTGAAACACTATCTCTGATCTTTTTTTGACTTTATTTTTCCTAAGGAGAAATTTACCTGGGTTGCACATTCAGTATGGAGCACTTGTATTCAGTATGGAACCAGAATTCCTGCTGGCATCTCCATGGTGGTCAAGTGTCCTGTGCTGGGAATGTATGTAATTGCCTTGTGCTCAAGCTGCATCCCTGGTTTTACCTCTCCAAAAGAATATACCTTCACAACTAAAATTTTTAAAAATCAGTTGGAGCTATTTTTCTTTAAAAAAAAAAAAAAAATCCTGAAGCTTCATAGATTTTCCTTCTAGTGCATCCATCACACACAGTCTGACGCTATGACCAAAAGTCCATTGCCCAGGTCTATACCATAAAGGAGTGTCCAATATAGGATTGTCAGCTTCTCACCAAACAATTATCGAATCACTGCCTTGTGCCAGACTGGGAATATAATGACAGTTTGTACCTTCAAACATTTTTGGTCTAATAGGAAAGGTAGATAAAAATTGTCCTAGCTCCTCATGCACTAAGGAATATGAGGTAGGCTACTATAAGGAGTGCTGGGAAAGGGTAAACTGATTCAAATGAGGAAATCCAGGAAGGCTTCCAAGAGATGGTGACATATGAGCTGGATGAGAAGGCTGGGAAGTCTGACAAGCATGAAAAGAAAATGAAAGTAGCTCCTCAGTCTTCCTGGAGCTACCCTGGGGAGAGGTGGGGTGAGAATGAGACTGGAGGAGGGGGTGGAGCCCTATCATGAATATCCCTCTGGTATTTCCCAAACCAAACATTTCTGTACCAATTTCCAATTTGACCCCAGAATGTGGAAATGAGAAGCCACTCAGGAACTCCAGGCTCCCTTCCTCCCAAATGTCGGAATCTCCTTAACGTAGCTTTGAGATCAGAGTTCCAAGGAGCAGCGAAGAGCTCCATTTGCTTCCTTTGGTCTGGAGCCAGCTGGCAAAGAAGCGAGCAAATAGAGCAAATAAAATCAACGCAGTGCGCCTCGTGGCGGGTCACCAGGACACTGCTGGGCCCCTTCCATTTGCATCCCTGTCTGTCCTGGGGCTCAGACCGCCCTGCCCAAGGAGGGGAGGGTGGGAGCCAGCCACCCGCCAGGCTTGTCACCTCCACCTTCTCCTAGACTTCCTAACCCCGCTCCCTCCCAAGTCTCCCCAGCCTGGGTTTTCAGGGCTTGGCAAGAACATGGAATTAAATCTGCGGCAGATGTGCTCAGGGTCAAGGGGCTTTCCTTCTTCTGCTGAGTTGCAGTTTCTCTGACAGTCTTACTCTGTCCAGGTCCTCTGATGATTTCCTATCTCATCACACCATGAGGTCTGGAGGTCTGTGCATTTAGTTTTGTGCATGTGACCAAACCCAGCAAGCCAGGCAGTCTCAGGGACTCAAGAGTTAGTCTACAAAAGAAATCAAATAAAATGGCATCGTTGGCTGGTGACAGGAGAAAGCATTCACAAGAGAGTTTATCTCGGGAGGTGACAAACAATGATAGGTGCTGCAAAGTCTTAATGTCAACCAGTATCTTGGTGGTTGAAGTTCAGCTCGCCTAGGGTGAGAGGATGTTATCAATGTCGCTCATGCTCTGAGGAATAGATGTGTCTGTTACCAGTCTAAGGAGCCCAGGACACTATAGTAATAAATGTTATGCCACCCAGCAACAATGGCTGTGACCCTGAGATGAATTGTTTGGGGAACAGGTCATATCAGAGTGACTTTTAAATAGCTGTCCCCTTACAACCTCCTGTTTTTCAACGGGGCAAACATTCCCAGCTTTAATGCCACTCTCTATCCCTTAAGGGGATATAAATTTAGGTTTCTGGAGCACATCCTCAATTTTGATCCGATGGAAAATGACTGAAATGTTTGTACACAGTAATTCTACATACAGGAAAGCAAGGTCTTGGACTGTCACTGTGTTTAGATTCCACTTCTCAGCTCCTTTCCTGAGATGGCAGAGGCAATGTCAGTAGCAGGAGATGATGCTCCTGTAACATATTGGTCTCGTACCTGTATTATAGATTTAAAAATGGGGGAAAAATGTGGGTGTCAAAGAAGGCAAATACTAGCTGTTGTTAGTGAAGGCGGATTTCCATGTGTGGTAGGCTAAATAAAGATCTCCGAACATTTCCACATTTGAATGCCTGGAGCCTATGAATGTTACCTCATATGGCAGAAGGGGGATGGCAGTGTGATCAAATCAAGGATCTTGAGATGGGAGATTATCCTCATTGAGCAAATAGGCCCTACATTTTGTCACCAGTGACCTTATAAGAAGGAGCTGAGGGAGATTTCACTATGGAAGAGGGGAAGGCTGTGTGAGCCCAGAGACAGAGACTGGAGAGATGCAGCCACAAGCCAAGGAATGTTGCAACCGCAAGAAGACAGAAGAGGTAAGGGATGGATCCTTCCCACCCCCACTCCCAGAAGAGCCTCTGGAAAGAACCAGCCCTACTGACACCTCGACTTTAATCAAGTGAAACCGATTTCATATATGTGGCCTCTGGAACTGTAAGAGCATACATCTGTGTTGTTTTCAGCCACTTAGGTTGTGGTAACTTGTTAGGGCAGCTTTAGGAAACTCATATGCCATCTTGCACCAGTGATCTATGAAGCCTCGCATATGTAGTTACCTTCTGTATGTTTTCTTCTTAACGGGTTGTATATATATTTTTAACTGAAATAGGTGTGTGGGTAGCTATCAGATTTGCACTATTATCTAAACCAATCCAATTGACTTGGCTTGCTTATAACAAAGTTTTTAAAAGAAACTGGCAAGTGAGCCTCCCCAAGTTCAGGAACTACAAGAGAGAAGGATTTCTGGAGGTTTGGGCCAACCTGGATGGTCACACTGGGCCAGGGGTCCCCTGTGCACTGCTGCTGTAAGCGAGCGCTGAGCTGGACTCAGGGACCCGGAGACCAGTGCTAACTGGTGGGGGGAGGGGGTGGGTCTCAAAGCCCTCACACTGCCATCCTGAGGCTGGCCCGGTTGCCCCTTTTTCCTGCTTCCATTCATAGTATTCCGTAGACTTTTCCTTTGTGTGATATTTTTCATCTTCAACTCCAACCTGCCCTTGAAATTCACTTAAATCTGATCATGTCTTTGTAAACATGTTGGGAGTGGGGACACACCATGTGATTCACCTCTGGCCCCACATCCCCTAGGGATGATTCTTGGATCTTCCATTCTTGGACAGGACACAATTATTTTAGTTACGTAGGACCAGGAGAATTTGCAAAGTTATCAACAAGAGCACAGGGTCAGAGAGGAAGAATGAAGTGAAGACAAGGGAACTTTAGAAATGTAATCTCATTTAATTGATAATGTCTCCAATTCACAGATACACTGAGGACCAGGAAGACGTTAGTGACTTGCTCAAAGGCACCCACTTAAGTGGCAGAGCTGGGCTCCCAATCCAGGCTGGACTGACTCCAAGGCTCTTGTGTTTCACTACACAATTCTGAAGACAGCGCAGGTTCCTGAACAAAGTGTTCTGGGGCATTCCAGACTCTCAACTCTCACCAGCAAAGACGAGGGGCAATCGTCAGGACACTATTCTCAAGTGAGCAGTAGAAAGAGTCCTGCTTTGAGCACAGAGAGCTGTCTTTAAAACTACGCTTTCCCCCAGCTCATTCCTGAAGAAAGCCTTGTGGCCTCTTGCTTGGGTACTGGCTGGGATCCATGCGGCATTGTCCTGGTAATTACCCTGCCATGGGGATATGCGATCTCCAGCAGCTGTCTGCAAGCTTCTCTCCTATTCTGTTCCTCCTTCCTGCACCAAGTTGACCTCCAAGTCTGCCTCACCCTCCACCTGCTCCAGAAAGGAGAATGACAGAGCTCAGAGCCCCAGAAGAAAAGAGCAGATTGAAATTCAGTCTGTCTTGGGGAAAAATTGTTTTCCATCAAGTTGATAATAACGATCACATGGAGAATGAATGACTCAAAATGAATATCCAAGGATATAACCCAAATTGGTCAGCCGTGGTGAGGGAAAGGAAGAAAGCCTGAGTTGAGTTTATGAAAGTTTTCCACTAAACTCAGCAACAGCTTAAATTCAAACCAGGCACAAGACGCTTGAATCGCCGTATGAGTTGTTCATCAAAGGGCTAAAAGAAAGGAAACCTGAGCTCAAGCAAGGGTCTGGCCTAAAAGCTTTCAAGTGACTCCTTTCGGTAAGGAAACTATTTAATATTTCCTTTGCCTGTACATGTTCAGGAAAACTGCCTTTTTGGAGCCTGGTTCACTCTCAATTCAGGTCATGGTTCTTTTGATGAGTTAAAACAAAAAAAAACTAAGTATGGAAATGTCTACTGTTCTACACACACACCCACGCACGCACACACACACACACTCTCAATTATAAATACAGGGACCTTGTTTATTCATGCTGGAATACTACAGGGCTTAAATGTTTAATCTGGGCTGGTTTCAATTAGGTTTAGTGGAGCAGGGAGTGAAGCAGCTAGCACCCTGGCTATTCAGGTAATCTGTAACTTTGCTTGCTAAAAATCAGGGAAGTCATGTACCATGATCTCTGAGGCTCCTGAAAAAAAAAAAAAAGAAGAAGAAAAGGAAGCTCAGAGCTTAAGTGCAGACTTATTTGCTAAGGAAAGTAGGCTGTTTAGACAGCACTGCACTGATTAAAAGCAAGGAGGAATAGCCAAGCTCCGCAAGGGAATGAGTCTTAGCTTCTACCCTGTCTCAGGCTTCCTTTCTCTCGGCACTTTGTTCAGACAAACGGCTCTGGAGTTCTCAGTGTTGCTCCGAGTCTGTGGATCGCCCCTCTGCCCACCTGGTTTGCCGCTTGTCTGCCTGTGTTCTCCTAAGAAACCCACCCCGTCTGTGGCAGCCGGGTGGGACAGAGGCCGGAGGAGACAGGGGCTCTCCCAGTGTGTTTCCTAACCGCGTGCTTAACATTATTTTCTCTGCTGGCTTTTGTTTCTTTCTCTTTTTTTGCCCTGTTTCAGATTTTCTTTTCTTTTCTTTTCTCTGTAGTCTAATCAGATTCTTAGAAACTAGAGCTCAAAAGACCTCTTAAACTTGTCTCCTCTACCCGCTGCCAGGACCGGATTTCCCCTAGGGTTAATTTTCCATCCCTCCAGCCAGGCCTCCTTCTAAATGTCTCTAACCCTGGGGTTCTCACTACCTCCCTGGGGAGACCGTCTTCTTGCCTCATAGACTCTACTGTGAGGAACATTTTCTGAATACCTGGCCATCAGATTTCCTGTCCTTGTTTTATGCTACCCCTCAAGGCCTCCTCTCCTGAAGATGGATTTGGGTTCCTGTGTTCACTGCACCCCCTGCAGGAGATGCTGATTTGACATCCTTAATAGAACAATGGCTATTTTTACGTGGCTTCTCTTTCGGGGAAATGAGTCTGCTTGTGGATAATCCATCAGTGGCCCAAAATGATAAAGACTCCATTCAGAAGCCTTTCACATTTACGTCAGAGTGGGGAAACTCTGTAAATGAAATAGTGAGAATTTTGCCTAGGAGCTGGCCTTACCTGCCTTAGTTAGTAGAGGTGGTATTGGAGTCCTCCTTTCTGTTTATTAACAAGGTGATTGGATTTATCACAAGGATGATGAGGTGTTTGTGTCCATGTTTAGGGACTAGTCCTAATAGTGTTGGGGGAGGGGAGGGAGCATTTCCCCCTGGTCCACAGAGCTTTCCTGCAGAGACCACCCCAAAGAGCGCCCGTCGTAGACATGGCAGAATGTTCTGGCTGATGGCTGATGGCTGATGGCCTCCGCTTAGACACCACCAAACCACCCGTGGAATTTGGTTTCCAGTCAGCCTTTCTCTATGAAACTTGAGACTCGGGAAACTTTCAAACAGATCCTGGAGTTTTAGAATCATGAAAACAAAATGAAGTAAAAATAAATATAAAAGGAAATTTACAACCATTTCTGAAACTTTACTTGAGTAATGTAGGAACCAAGTCAGGATTGGCAGAGTGCAACAAATTGTCTTTTAAACCTAGCTGGGCGCCGGGTGTGGTGGCTCAGACCTGTAATCTTAGCACTCTAGGAGGCTGAGGCAGGAGGATGGCTCAAGGTCAGGAGTTTGAGAGCAGCCTGAGCATGAGTGAGACCCTGTCTCTACTAAAAATAGAAAGAAATTAGATGGACTACTAAAAATATATAGAAAAAATTAACTGGACATGGTGGCACATCCCTGTAGTCCCAGCTACTCAGGAGGCTGAGGCAGAAGGACCACTTGAGCCCAGGAGTTTCAGGTTGCTGTGAGCTGGGCTGAAGCCACGGCACTCTAGCCCAGGCAACAGAGTGAGACTCGTCTCAAAAAAAAAAAAAAAAGAGAGGAAAAAAATAAAAATAAAAACCTGGCTGGGAAGAGAATAGCCATTCTTGGAAAACTGAGAGATCCACCTGATTACAAGTTTACAATTTCCTTCCTTGTTACACTGAGGAAAAAATACAGTAATTAATGAAACCTTGTGTGCAGCTTCCTTTATTTCTGTCACACAATGCATTCGATCGTGTAACTATAACCTGCCTTTCTTTGGGTGGTCTCCTTGAGGTAATTGCCAAAAACCTAATAAAGTTTGGGGAGCCCAGAAAATTGCCCAGCTGAATGGAAATGTCTTTTCAGGGGGAACAGTTTCACAAAATGGAATTGTCTTCTCTTACGAGCTAACATGCTTCCCTTTTTTGCCCAACATCTTGCTTTTACACATTTTGCTTTAGCAGTTACTCTCATTTTGAAAACATCCCTTTCTCCATTGCAAGGCCCTGACCTACCCAGGTGGGAAAAAATTTTTGCTTTTAAATATCTTGTTACACCAACAGTTCTTTTCCCCCTGGCTATAATTTTCATCTTCAAACTCATTTTGGGCATAGGAGTGATTCCCAGTAAGGGTCCCCAAACACCTAGAGGTCCTGAAGGTGGTAATGGGGTCTATATATTTTACATATTTCAAAAAGCCTAATGGAAATCACATATTTACTCAGAATAAGGCTGCAGAAGAGATCAGTTAAATTACTTTGATTTGACCAGAAATGTAGCAAGTCCGTGCGATACCGGTGGATAATTTGTGTGCATGGGAAAGATGTCATTGTCATTGCAGGGACTCTGGGATATGACCAGTAGATCTTAAGCTGTTCCTCGAGCCCAGATACCAACTTTGTCTGGTTGATTAAAAACGTTTGAAGCAAATAGTCTAAGGTGGGGGAAGGGGGCAATTTCTCAAAGACAGTTCGAGGTTGAGAAGGTCAAGAACCCCTGCTCTGTCATGTTCCTTAAGTGACCCCTCAGTCCTCTAGGACTGGGTGGTGCCTTTGCTTTTGATGCCTTTCCAGGAGGAAGGGAGCCTTCAGGAGGAATCTGGGGACCTGAGGTTTCTTAGGGCACCTTGTCTGTTTTTTTCCTTGTACTCCTCCTTCTGTTAGAGCAGAAATGTAACGCAGACTCCAGGGCATTGCCGGTTCTCGTTCTTGCTCATAACTGCCTCCCTCAGTGTCTTCCTTGTTTTCTCTTTCTAGGAAATAAAAGAATGTGGCACCATCTATTTCTTCATTCACTGTAGAAGAGGGAGAATAAGATCTTTTCAACGTTCAAATTCCTTGGAGTATAATGCTTTGTAAATACAAGTTATTATGTTATTAGTCCAAGAAAAGTAAGAATCTGAAGACAATATACGAATAAGAAGATACAGTCCAAATGGTGCCCTATATATTTATATGTATAGATAAATAGATGTATATGTATCTGTAGATACATATGCATATTTTACCTGCACGTGTATACACACACGTATACACATACACCTTTTTTTCCTTTTTTGGTCTGATTTATTAATAATTAGTGTTCCGTTAGAAAGCGAGTTTTATGTGAATCATGCACACACTCCTGAAATTGTTTCAGTGGCAGATCCTATTTTTACCATTGGGGTTTCCTAAGTCGCTGCAGAGCACAGCACATCTCCATATTCATATTTCAGATCTGTCAGGACACCCGGATGGTTCATCTGATCACATGGATTTCCATTCCCGGCCTTGAGAGACAAGAAACCCAGCCATCACAGAAAGCCGGGCAATTAAACCGAATCAGCGCCCCAGTCTCAGCGGACGTCTTCTGGGTTACCATGGGGGACATGGGTTGGTATGAGGTTTAATCAGGCACTAACAGCACCTTGCTGGGAACTTCATGGTTGATAAAGGTAGCCACAACAGACCAAGTAGCTCCTACTTTTTAAAGAGAAAGCAGCCCCTTTTGAAATGTAAAAAAGGCAGGCTTTGTTGCAACGTGCAGTAGGCAGAGAATCTGAGAGGAGTTGCAGTTGTTTCTTTCATAGTCCCTGGAATTCTTCCTGGGTTTTGATAATAAACTGAAAGACACCCTTAAGCCTAAATTTTTAAAGGGTCCTTTATGGACCCAGAGCCCGCTAGCCCTGTGGGTCCCGTTGCTGGGCCCGCGATTATACAGGGTTTCACTACTACACTGGTCATTGTCATGCTGCTTTGTGAACGACATTGGTCACAACTCAACGGCACAGGTTCTGTGCTATTGAATAGCTGGATCCATGCACAAAAATACTGTCCAAATGGGGCCCACGTATGCATGAATGGAGGCACTTTCTGAGCTCTAACTGCACTTGTCTCTGAGGAAGAGAAGTGATCTTTGAGGAGTTACTTTGTGCCTTGGAATTTCGTTTTGTAGTCAGTCACTCTTTTCAGGCAGTTTTTAATCACAATGAGGATGGGAGGGGTGGTTGATAGTCCTATTAAAATAGAAATCTTTAATTTGCTTATATGTACGCTGGCCATGTTGTTTCTTATTAAAACCAGAACACTTTAAAGGCTGCAAGGGGGTGTTAATAAAAATCCCTCAGTGACAGCAGGCATGAACCAGGGTCATGCCAGGCAAACAGCAGCTCAGCCCATAGGCTGGTCTCGCGGGTCTAGCAGCAGAAGCCACGCTTCCTCATACAGGATCCTGCCCTGACCTCGGAGGCCAGTCCTGGAAAGTCACAAACTAACAGGATTAAAAAATAAATAAAGAGACATGGTATTTCTTTCACAACTGGGCGGTTCTGTATTCTTTTCTAGAATTACTGAATGCTAGTGGCATGTTCTTTACTATTATTTGCCCTTCTTTCCTCTTTCCCTTTTTCCTCATCTCTCTTTTCTAGCTCAGTCACTCAGACAGTGTCTGTGACTCTTGGTGGCCACAGCAATCAGGGGTTACAAGTGTAATTCTCACCCCCCCGCCAGCATCTCCCCCACCCCCCGCCCCACAGCTGCCGGCAACCTTCAGAAAGACACACTGAAAACCTTCTCACACCGGGTGGGAGCCTCTGCCCCTGCCCCCCTCTTCAGGTTCTCCTGGAGTTCTTGAGCCACAGTATCATTGCTGGGACCTTCAATGACAAAAGTCACTTGTGCACCTGCCAACCGTCCAGAGGCGTAGGAGAAACTTCTTCGGGCTGTTCGGAGTCAGGGAGGGGCTAGGGGTAAAAACACCAACAGATCTCACCATGGCCACTTGCCATTACTCTGTCTTCACCAGCGTTTTGCTTGTAGCACTGTCCCAGGGAAAAGAAAAGTGGCAAATCCCTTCTCCAAAGCTCTTAGGTATTGTCACTGGGTTTGGGTTTTTTCCCTCACGTTTTTATGCCATTTAGTCATTGTATTCCACTACAGAGAGAACAAAGAGGAAGAGGAGTAGAATAAAAAGAGGAATATTCCTGGGGAATACTCTCGGGGGTAAAGTAACACAGGGTGACAGCTATTTTGAGGCAAAGGGGTGAAAGAGTAGGAGGCTAGGGATCCAATCAGGATAATGAAATGTCGGTGGCAAAAAGGTCCAGGAACATAGTCCAGTGTCAAAGGGCCCTTGAAGGAAAGAATTCCCTCTTTACTCATCACAAGTCTTTTTTTCTTAAAGCCAGTTCTTAAAAACCGAAACAAAACTTTGTATCTGTTGTCACAATTTCTCTCCAGCGTGAAACATGACAGTATTTAAGGCTTCATTGACACATCGGTAATGCCCCAAAGAGAAAGGGGTTAATTGAAAAGGTTGCAAACCTTCCAGTACACGGGACTCGAGGCGGATGTCCATGTGTGTCGGTGTGTCTGTGTGTGTGTTCATGCCTGGGCTTTTCTTTCCAGAAGATTTTGATGGTGGCTGCACTGTATCTTAACTGTCAAGCTATTTTTTTCCCTGCTAGCTTTCATTTGTGTTTTTCCTCACCTTTCCAAGACCCTTACCTCTCCTCTCTTAAATCTACACTCACCACAGAGCAGACATAATCCCAGATTTTCAGTAAATCAACACTATATGCTCCCCACTGACTGAGAGAATTTGATACTGACACACTGTTATACCTAAAAGAAAAATACTGCCATGGTCCCTCACATTCTTCCCCGGAAAGGAAGGCAAGGAGGAGTGTGTGTGGGATCCATTATAAATTAGGTAACACTGAGCCCGTTATTCTTAACGCGTATTTCATAAAAGCGGATGCATATGTTACCCTCCCCTTGCCCACGTCTTGGACCAAACAAACCCCAGTATCTGGAGTATTTCCAAACGCAATTAGCTCCCTTCAGTATAAGGCTACTGATGATTTATTTACAGCAAGGAGGGTAGAGTCCACTGCCTGACCGAGGCTGAAATGTGGGGACTTTGAACGCCGCACTTTGACAATCCTGGGCTCTGTCCTAGGAAGGCACACTCTGGCCGTGGGGTTCAAAGAGCAGTTTTCTTTGTTATTCATCTTGCGTCTGTGATGGGCATGGTGACAGGGTTTCCACTTCGCGTTGCTGGGTCGGAATGACCGGGAACAGACTGGCTTCAAGGTCTTTGACTCTGTCTCAACTTTAGATACGAAAGTGTGAGTGTATGCTTAGACTTAGAACTGACTGCCTTTAGGAAGATTCAGACTTTACCCATGTCTTTCAGGCTGCCCAGGAGACAGAATCCAAGGGCTGAACACAGGAGGCTGCTGAGATACCAGGCAAGCACTATGTAGGGTCAAGAGTGGGCAAAAATGCCTGGGGTATAAGAGCTGTCAGCCGTGGTGTTACAGTGATCCAATCATCTCTCAGAGCAATAAGCATGGAAGACTGAGTTATTCCTTGGTTGGAAGTGACCAGCCAGAGATTGGGAGCTACTTGAGGGCAGGTGCCATGCTGTTTCCAAGGAATGAACACCCGTCCCGATATGTACACTAAGGTGTGTGTAGGAAGAGGAGGGGGTTTTCATCACCGATTATATTTGAGAAAGATGCAAACCTATGCCCCTCCAGGAAATTCACAAACCACATTTGCTAATTAAAGGCTACACGAAATCCTTCTGAAATAAAGCTAATCTTCCCATTTTCGTGTGGTCAAAGAACGTCTTCCTCCCGACCCCTCCAGAATACCTATTAGTTTCTCACAGAACTTTGGGAAGGGCTGATTTACTCATTTCTCTGTTTCTAGTGCCTGTCACTGGGCCCTTCACGGAGAGAAAATGGTAGCGTAATCTGTTCCTTTATCTCACAAATATGGACTGGACTCCAGTCATTCATTGTTTTAGGTCTCGGGGATAAAAACATGAACTAAATAGACAATTCCTGTCTAATGAGTCTGATGTTCTAGTCTGTTCTCTGTAGCCTCAGTTTGATCAATGAGGACTAATCCCTTTGAGTCCCTATTAGTGAACAGGAGCCAGCCTGGGCCACACAGGTGAACTTCCTGTGGCCACGACCAAGGAAAGGAGTCCCCAGCCACACCTTTGGCATTCCTCATGTCATAAGATGACCGGCCTCTGCCAGGTGACATTTTGGGTTCACATTCAGCAGCATGGACCCCACCAGCCTGCTGGTGACCCCTCTACCCCACAGGGCACCCTACTTTTGTCTGTCAATCCCAGCTTTGTGGCTGGCACAGCATGTGAATCAGGAGGTAAAAATCACTCATTTTCACTTTCTCTCCGTTTCCTAACATGTAGCAAATAGGGATGATTAATAATATTCATCTCCGATTTCATATCTCCTTCGGGAGATACCAACCTCTCTGTAACACTTAATATAGTGCCTGGGCCCTCTGGGCATTCAAAACTATTTAAATTATTTCATAAAAGCAGAATTCCATTCCTCTTATTTCCTTCTTTTCAGCCTCTATATGTGTATTTTTTTTTTCATAGGCAATGTTTCCCTTCTGGTTTCTGTTTTGTTTTCTGAGGGCAACGGCTGATGAAAGAAAACAATCACCCCATCCTCTGTGAAGTCGAAAATCTCCCAATTTCTCCTTTGGTGCCCAGCGATACCACTGAGTGTCAGCATGCATCTGTCTCTTTCACTCATTTTCCAAGGACCCTTTCTGTGTTTTTAGTAATTGATTAGGGGCCCTGCAGAGGCCTCCTGCACCCCCTGTGGTCTGTTTCATTTGTGATGACCACACCTCCCTCACAACCCACTGAGATGTCAAAAGCTGCTATTCAGAGCCTGGCTGATCCATTGAAGTAGGTTTGGGCTGGGAAGACTCCCCCACCTCCCCACCCCACTGCCTAGATCCTCCTGATCCCCAGGAGCTTGGCGAGCAGGAAGCTCAAAGTGCTAGAACAGCGATGTCGGGATTGTTCCGGCTCCCAGCCTTGTGACCCAGCACATCTAACCTTGCTGGGAGATAGTAAGCACGCGCCGCTCACAGATTAGCTCTTCTCTTCCTTAGGCCCCTTTTTTGCTACAGTATTTGGGGACAGAGGCTCTTCTCAGCCTCTGGCCTGAAGCCTGTTTGCTTTGCATGATTCCAGCCCTCCACCCCATCCACTGGATCCAATCACAGATTTTAATCAGCAACACAAGTAGCAGACCTTATCTCCTTCATCACTGCTGCACATCACAACCCTATTTGCTTGTGTTCCTGAGAGATGTGGAGAAGAGAGACAGAGAGAGAGAAAGGGGGTGGGGGGAGAATATGCTGACTCTGAGATTTTGAGAGAGTCAGCTCAATTTAGAAGTGGACCCTAGGGAGATAGGTGTACATCTAAAAGTTGTAAGTAAGCTTTTCTAAAATGCCAGATAGTAGCCTTATGTCGTGTACTGAATGCTGGACAATCGGAAAATGTGTGGTGACACAAATGAGTATGTGTAGAGCTGGTGAGATCCGACATTGACATTGGTACGATTTCCTGGTTTTGATGTTGTGTTATAGTTATGTAAGATGTTACCCTTTGGGGTACACGGGACCTTTCTATGTTATCATTGCCATTTCCTGTGAATCTATAATGACTTCAAAATAAACAGTTTTAAATATTGCATGGTGAGACTAAGCAAACATTTTACTCCTAGAAAAGTAGTTTATGGGTCCTGTCCACTTTTTAGCTACAATAAGACTACAGCATCCGTCCTTTTCACAATAGACATTTTATTGCAGGCCTACGAAGGTGGCAGGCACTGAGGAGGTATTTTTAGCATGGTATTCACACATGTAGTAGAGAATAGATGTTGGATCACTGAGTGAATGAAGAACTTCTCACACCAACTGGATGACAGTCACAATTGTCTCTTCCTACAGCAAAATGGCTTCATGGTTTGCAGTGGAATATAGACTCTGAACATACAGGATGGTTGGTATATTTGATTATAAAAACAGGGCTTGGAACAACAAACTAACCATAATTATAGTAATAGTGACAATGTCTTCCAGTGCTGGGGCCCTGAGAGTCAGAATTTTTCATCTCTACACCCCTACTCTAAAGGGCAGGTGAGCACTTTGACAATGAAGGGAAGGAAGTCACCAGATCTTCTTTGTACAAAGCCTCTTTGCACCTTTGTGAGCATGTGGCTGCCCCTAAGAATTGAAGCAGGCCTACAAGGCCAGATTTTTAGTACCTGAAATGGAATAATGCCACTGGAGTGGAATAAAGAACATTAGACCAGGAAAAATCAAGTTTCAAAATAAACCATCCATGTGAGCTCTTTCTGGAACATGAGTTCCATGCTCTCCACCCACTCCATCCTCCCTCCAGATGGTGGACAGCCCTGTCTGACCTAACCAGGATCACCTACTCAATCCGCCCCAGGCTGGAGGACCTTTGCTCACCTTTGACAACATTGAGAGGAGCAAAGCATGATGGGCAGAAAGTGTCTATCTACCCGGTGCACAGAAATCAAATATGGCACAACAGGCCTACACAATCTCATTTAACTAATTCAAGATCCATCATATGGAAGAGTGGTTAAGCTCCCTCTGTGTGGGCCCAGAAAACTGATAGAACAGAAGGGTGGAAATTATAAAGACTTCTCCCAACAGAGCCTTGGTACAATTAAGGACTTTCTAACTATTAGAGCTCTACCAAAAGAGAATGAGCTGCTACCTGAGAAGGACTGTGCTCCCATCCCTGGGGGCATCCCTACAGAAGCTGGGTGGTTGTTTAAGTGACATGGGATGGAAGGGATTGACTTCCAGGATAGAGACTTGAGTGAGACAGTCTGCCCAACCTTCCCAAGTCTGAGTTCACACTCTTCAAGCCAAGGCCAGAAAGGACTCCTGCGGAAGATGGGAGACCCAGGCAGAGAACAGCCACACGTGAAACAAACAACAAATGCTCACCCTGTCATGTCCACCTCTGGTTCCCCTCCAGACCTCAGGACAATACCCCAGTGGCCACTGAATTCTGCATTTTAGTCCTGGCTTGTGTGGATACAGCCTCTTTCTGAGTGGAAGTGAGAAGGAAGGAGTGAGAAGCAGTAGACTCCCTGGGTGCTCCCCCAGGGGTACGATTCTCCCCCAGGGAGTAGGTGGGTGGGGAATTGCACGTACAGGTCAGCATTTTGTCAAAAGGACCAACCAAATCCCATGGCACAACAGAAACATTCAGAATCTTCTCTGGAAAAGAATTCCAACTCCTTCCCTAAATATTAACTCATATATCTCGAAAACTTACTTGGAAATCACGTCAGATTCTAAATTTAAAGAACACTCATAATTTCTGAGCACCTACTGTGTGCCTGGTGTAATGCTTGGTGGTTTTACATCCTCAGTGCAGAGGTACGCATACATGACTTATTGTGTAACAATAATAATTTTTTTTTGCCAACTTTGGTTCTAATGTAATGGCTCTAGTATTGCACAATATATGTAGTAACTCCCGTGGCATCATTGTTACTGGATCTATGACTTTTTTTTTCATGACTAGATAAAGATTTAAGAGGGAAATGACTGGGAAACTTGTGTTTGAGTTAATGTAAATAAGACACAAGGTTTTCATGCCCTTGTGCTTTCGCTGGGGACTCATTTCCCTAATACAGTCTCGTTGTAAAACAATCCACTCCCAAGGAGGTCAACAGTGAAAAGTTTGTCTTCTGAAATTAGTAATCAAAGAGTGAAAATAATTAATAGAGAAAACAGTGCAGTTCCACACTGCGTTCCCATGTAGCTGTCTATAGAACAATAAATCAGCAGGGGAAAGAAACAATATAGGCATTTACAATTAGGCCTCATGCATAATGCCCTGGAAGGAGAATTTGTGTTAAAAAAGGCAACATCTGCTGCAAGTTGGTTTATAAATAATACAGCTAGACATTCAGGTAATGACATGACAGACGGTCTCTCGTGTCCTTGTCCTTTTGTGTCCAGTGCTGAATATGTTTACATCCCGCAGCTTATGACATACATGCCTGGCCTGTTTGTGCTGGGCCCGGGAGCTTCTCTCTTCTCCAGTTAAATGCTTCTTTGCCTAAACCATAGCATTCCACATTGATGACCCAGATATCCAGAGAAATCTGCTCCATTTGGTTTTAATTGATCCCTTACTGTGAGAAGGTAAGCGCCTGAAAGAAGTGTGATCAGATGCTCATTCAGTACTTTCATCCATGAACCAATTTCTTTTGTGTTGACACCCAGGCTTGACAAAAAGAGTGATGGTTAAGGTCAAGTGCATGAAAGCTAATTCTAAACAATGATGGATGAGCCCAGGGTTGGGTTCTATCTTATCTAGGATGTTCTGCTAAAAGGTTGGGTATTTTTCCCCCATTTTTAAAAGTCCCCTAATTCTCAAATTAATGAAGTTATCGCAGATCCTGTATTTGTGGGGGCTCTTTTTTCTTTTATTATTCAGCTCTTCGCTACTCTGCTGACAGCAGCGTGAGTGATGGCCTTCAAGCAGATGATTCCTCTTTGCCATGAAGGAACTGATAAATACTGCCTGTCTCTGCAATAAATTGTGCATGAAATAGTCCACTCTGGTAATCTGCAGAGTTATGGTAAGGAAAATGGCATCGTGAGGAAATACAGCAAAACTGCAATTAACTGAAACCCAGTTGAACAGAATCCTCAAATAACCTGAACTGTGTTTTTGTTTATTTGCTTCTGTTTGTTTCTATTTATATTCTGCTTTGGGGGAAAATAAGGTGTTATCTGGGGCTTACTCAGAAAGTTCATGTTCAGGGTTTTTCATGTAATTAGTCAAGATTTATTCTGGTATCTTCTATGTCTGCAGTCCTGAACTGTGAGGTTTCCCATTTATAATGATGACCCAGAGACTAAAGAGCACCCAGAATTCTCAAATAAAAATAAAAATAGGTTTACTAATTTTCATTTCCTGTAATAAAGCAAATTTATGTATGATACGCATGGTTTTCAATAGTAAAGACTAAATTAAAAGACTAAAAAATTTAAGATTTTAAGTTCAAAGTCTCAAGTTCCAGTTTTAGTATACAGTTGTTCTTTTCGTTTTTGTTTTTTTTTTTTATCATACTTAGAAATACACAATGCATCTTTTAAAAAATTTAAATAAGTTGTTGGGCCAGTTTTTGTTATTTCGTTTGGATGGGTGCTTTAGACTTCAATGATTTCTTGAAAGTGGTTATAGAGCCTTTTTTGTAATATACACACATTCTTGGATGTCTTTCTTAGGACTATGGGCATTGCACAAATGTTGCCTGGTTCATGGACTAACTGAACATGTTCTTTTTCAGTTCTGCACATGGACCTAATACGCACTAGGAACTCATTTGTAAACCCAAATGTTTTGTGGTTTTCCCATGGATTTCTATTAAAATGTGCTCAACTGTTAGTCATTCACAACAGAGTATAAATTTAAGTCAATGTGTTAACCCTTCCAGGCATGTTCTCGATGTGAGAATTGTCTCAAACAGTGAAATAAAAATGTTTGTCATCATTAAACTAGCATCAGTGAGCAAGTGTTGTGGTGGAAACCAAAGATCTCTTAGCACCATGGTATTGCTGAGCTGGAAAGAACCTTGGAAAACATCCAGTACCCTATTCCAACGATTTAGGCTCAACTCATACGGAAGCCCTGCTTTCTGTCAGGTAGCACACTGTTTTCTGAAATCTGCTATCTCATTTCATCCTCACAAAACCTTATGAAGTTAGGGTGATTATCATTATTCCATGGATAAGGTAGCTGAGACCCAGAGAGTTTTAATTTATGGGCTCAAGATCATATAACCAGTCTATGGCAGAGCTGGTATTTAAAACCAGGTTTTCTGGCTCCTAAAGTAGAGGTCTGTCAGTTACAAGACTAACTGGGAAGCATATTTAAAAAAACAGGAAAGTTAGGACTTGCCACTGGTGTTCATAGTGAAATTCTTGGGAGAAGGCAAAAAATAAAAGAAATCCCTGTATCATTGGTTTTTGCTACAGTAATGCTGTAACAAATACCCCAAAACTCAGTGGATTAAAACAGCCATCAGGTATCATGGATCAGGGGAAGCTGGCTGGTTCAGGCTGGGCTCAGCTGGGCTTAGCTGCAAGCTGCAGTTTGAGTCCAGCTTGGCTCTGTGTGTCTCTCATCTTCCTCAGACCAAGGACCAGCAAGGGCATTCTCTTATGGCAATGGCAGAAGCACAGGAGAATAAGATTCACCATATAAGGACCTTTCCCATCTCTTGTGTGTGTCACTTCTGATAGCATTCTATTGACTGTAGGGGAAGAACAACCCCCATAGGTTCCTAGTTGGGAACAGACCCCTGTAACAATAGAGATTAACAAGAGAAAAACAAACAGAAGTTTGTTAACATGTATGTTTCATATATACATGGAGACTCCCAGGGAATGAGTAGTTCGCAAAAAGGTGGCTTTGAATTACAGCTTACATAGCATCTTCAACAAAGAACAGTAAATTTTTAGAGAAGTGACAAGACACAGGAAAAAGACTTTTGAGTCTCTCGGGGTAGCAACTTGGGGGAAGGCAAATAACTGGCAGACAAAGGCTAGTTGGTAAAGTTTATTAATGTAGATTCCTCCAGTACCATCTCCAGGCCAATAAGGGTCTAAAGTCTTCAGTGGTTACTCTTTGGTAGAAGGGTGGGGCGGAGGGCCAGGATAGCTTTTTGTCTTTGCAAATCTATGTCCTGCTTTTAGGCAAATAGAGGGAGGGCAGGGAGCTTCTCTGTATCTGCTTCTTCTTAATTGCCTTCAGATCAACAGTCCTTTGTATTTTGGGGTAGCATCTTCTGGTCCCCCACATGAACAAAGCAAATTGCAAGGTCAAATCCAAACCCAAAGTTAAAGGTGCTGTTAGTGGGAGAAATACCATCCTGAGATCCTCAAAATTCTCATTGAATTGTGGCATCTGGCTTGAAGCCCACGTCTGCGTTTGCTCCTCTTGGTTTAAAGACCCAAGAACTGAAAAGGCAAGTTGTGTGCTCCCTTCCCACCCAACGTGACAGTGGGACAGGGGCAGGCCTGCTCTTATGCCGCTAATTCACAGCAATTCTGAAATTCTACTGGACAACCAGTGTCAAGGGCCCTTTTGCTGGGAGTAAAGGATGTTTCTTGATGGAGCCCAACTCTGCTCCTTCTGGATCATCTCGTGTCTGTTGTTCATCACTCTTGGCTTCACCCTCTGGAAGGTCTTTTTCTCCCCGCCAACATCCTCTTTGGCTACTCTGATGAAGGCAAGCAGAGAATATCATCTTTTTAAAGGCTGATGGGCTTCTTCAGATTGCTTTACATCTCAAGAAACTTGGGGGCTCAGAGGGCTGTTTACAGCTCAAACAGTTTCAGTCTTTTTATACGTCCAGCAGTGCTTTTGCCCACGTAGTAGCCTTCGTTGCCAGTGGCTTCCCATTGCACAGTTTCAGTCGCCCGCGGTCAGCCACAGTCAAATATCACATACATCCAGATATTCTGAGAACAAGAGAGAGAGATCACATTCACATAACTTTTATTACAGTATATAATTATTCTATTTTATTACTAATTATTGTTGTTAATCTCTTACTGTGCTTAATTCATAAATTAAACTTTATCACAAGTATGTATGCATAGGAAAAAAACAATGTGTATAGGGTTCGGTACTATCTGCAGTTTCAGGCATCCACTAGGAATCTTAGAACGTACCCTTGTGGATGACTGTATAGGTTTCTTAAAAGTTGTGTGGATTTTCTATATATTTGATTCTAGTCGACTCCATGTGCCAAAAACATATTCTTAATTATTTTCAAGACATGCCTCTCTCTCTAGCATCAGTTAGGAGCACTGTGGCCTCATCAGATGTCTGTATAACTATGCCCTCCTATTTCTGCAAGCCTTTTTGTTCAGCCAAGAAGATATATATTAGGTACCATGTTATTTCTTTCATAGGTCAAACAAAGGGTGTTAAAACCATTCCTCTGATTTGGTCTTTTTTTTTTTTTTTAAGAGAAAGGATCTTGCTATGTTGCCCAGGCTGGACTTGAACTCCTGGGCTCAAGCAATCCTTCTGCCTCAACCTCCCAAGTAGCTGTGACTACAGTCATGTGCCACTGTACCTGGCTGATTTGATTTTTATTTTGAGGACATATCTTTGGCAGGGATTTGATTGTTTTCAATCTCTATCATAGTAGCCACACCTTTGATTTAGTAAGAATATCTTTTATTTCCAACAATGAGATTTCTGAATTTTCTAGATTTCCTCAAAACTCTTCTTGCAAAAATAGCCAGCTATTTTCTGAGTTCCTCTCAGAGTTTATCAAATGCAGCTAGTAGAAACAGCTCAAGCTTTTAACATTTTGTCTCATATCTCCTCCCTCAAATCTGCAAATTCATCAGGCACATATTCTACCTTCCAGATTATTGCAGGCAACAGGTCACCAGATTTGCCAGTATTTGTACACTGGTAACATGGGCATAGCCATGTCATAACATGGGTTCTCAGTTTTTTAGTCTCCTCTTACAAGTGTATGTCTGTTTTTGTTTTATTTTGTTTGGGGCAGTTTTTTCCCAGCTGCCTATAGTAGGTTTTACACTAATTGCTATCTGGTTCCCAAACAACTGCCACATAGATGTAGTTTAGGTTTCTGTTATGGAAGTAACCTGTTTCCAGTATCAATTTCTGTATTCATTGTTCATCTACCATAATATTTCATAACTAATCATCTCAAAAGTCAGTGGCTTTTAAAAAAAATCATGTCAATGTTTATGCATCTATGGGTTTCCTGGGGATTGACTCTTCCAGGCTGGGTTCCGGTGGGCTCAACTCCAAGATGCAGGTTGGGTCCAGGTCTGTTCTGTGTGTCTCTCATCCTCGTTAGACTAGCAGATTAGCTGGGTCATGTATTTCTTATGGCAATGATAGAAACCCACGCAAATTTGATGCCTTTACTTGAATCCTGTTTCTTAACATTCCATTGGTAAAAGGAAGGTAGACCCAGTATTAACTTTCCATGACTGCCATAGAAAATTATCACAAATGTAGTGACTTCAAACACAAATTTATTATCTCACGGTTCCATAAGTCAGCAGTCCAAACTGGATCTTATAGGGCTAAAATCAAGGTGTCATTAGGGCTGTGCTCCTTGCTGGAGGATCTGGGAAACTATCTGCTTCCAAGTTCATTCAGGTTTTTGGCCAAATTCAGTTCCTTGGGTTGCAGGACTGAGGTCCCTGTTTCCCTGCTCGCTACAAACATGCTGCCCAGAAAGTCTCTGGATGCCTGTTATGCATCATACCTACCTTGGTGGCCAAAGTAGGTGCAGCCTAAGGTGGCTAAGTTGCTCATGGACATGTGGAGGTGGCTTCTCTATGTAAGGAGTGTCCCTTCTCCCCATGGGTACAAATGCAGTAGAGGCATATTGCTCTTACTGAGAATTTCTATCACATTCTCCACCACTGGGAAGGAAAAGGGCCTCCTAAAATCTGGAAATTCTTGTCTTGTAGAGAGACAGTTGTCGGAAACCTTAGGAGTCCTCCAGGGTTCAGTTCAGTTCAGTCTGATGAACACTGAACAACTACTGTGTGTTCAAATGGTGCTAATAAAATAAAAACAACCACCAGGTCCTTCATGCAGCCCGGCGACTGCAATGGCAGCCACGCTGGGTCCCACTGCAGAGGGACAAGCTGAATAGGGCTCCTCGCATTGATCTTACTCATTGTTTGACCTTCGTGAGCATTTGCTTATGCAGCATTAAGCGTTTTCTTTGTAACAGCTGATTAAAAGATTGCTATTACTGAAGAAAACAAAGATTTAAAAAGAAAAGCAGTTAGTAGCTTTTATCCATCATCAAGGAATTAACCAATTGGCAGCAAGTGGGACAGCTCAATTCCTTTAGATATCTGAGGCCTAAATAGCTTAATTGGGGAAGCATGTTAAAAGGAATGGAATGACATTCATTATGGATTAATTTAATACATTTCAGACCCATCACATGGCTTAATTTAACAAATTCTGCATCTTACTGTTTGGCAGGAAATGGCATCTCATGAACATCATTACCAGTCGGTCTGACTTGAGTCCGTTGAAAAGGCTGATTCCATCTGAAAACTGTTAGTCTTAATAATACTGTGTCTTTCTCTGGCAAACTTCTCTGTGTGCTTGGAAAGCCTAAGGCCTCTCTTGGTACTCCACCGCCCACCTCCCGGGGGCCTCCCCTCCCCTGCGTGATGCTCAAAGTGAGGAGGGAAGGAGTATTACGTACACTTTCCAGTTAAACTCAGCCAAAATGGAGCAGTGTTAGTGCACTGTTGGGAAAACCAGATGCATCCTGCCATGATTAGCACTAGATTTTAAACAGAAATAATTAAATTATAACATGTACAGATTTCTATGTCATTAGATAAATTTTAGTATCTTTTCATGTTGGAAAATGAGAGATTGGTGAAAAATAGTACAAATCACTATTTTTTATTATTGACTATCTTCTGTGAATGAGGGAATCTGCATGCTTCACTTCTTTGCTCTTCAAAATTACTCTGCAAAGTTGATATTGCTACCCTAAATTTGCTGATGAGGAAATTGTCTCTATAAAGTTAAATAATTTGCCCATGGTCACACCCGATGGAGGCAGGAGTCCAACAAAATTGTACTGATTCCAGTCCTTCAGGTTTACATCTTCCACTCCAGCATGTTGTCTCTAGAGAACTGGGGCTTTACTCACAGTGCCTGAAGCCATCCATCCCCCTTCCCGACTCAACCACAATGTGTCAGTTCCAACTTGCATAGATGGTACTTGGTCAAGACATCTCAACTGTTACTTACCATTGAGAAGACATTGTCCCAGCCTTCCTCCTTCCCTCTGTAGGAAAATACACATGAGGAGTTCTGCAAGTCTCCTCTAAGTCTCCTGTGTGTCAAAAGCAGACAGAGGCAGGTTGCAACTTCTTCCCTACAGGCCATGGGCCACAGGACTCTCTAAGTCAAATGGGGCAGCCCTCACCAAAGTATAAAGAAGGTAAAATAAGGCTGTGTTTTAACTTCTCCTACTCTCCCTTAATTACCCATGTGTCAGTCCAACAGCACTACCTGGAAACAACCACAAAATCTCAGTGACAGCCACAATAAGCATTTATTTCTTATTTATTTACCTGTAGCCACTGCTCCAGGCAGTGGGTCTAGATTCCAGCCACTACTCCAGGCAGTGGGTCTGCTGCTGACATGAGCCGGGCTGGTTTTGGAGCTTTGGGCCCCAGCACGGATGGGTGGATTCGCTGGATTTTGCTGATCTCAGCTTGCCTTAGGTAGGTTTTGGGTCTGCCCTATTCTGGGGCCAGTGGGGTATTTCTGCTCATGCAGATGGACTAAGTACAAGAGAAAGAAGGCAGTTCTCTTAAGGGTCAGAACAGACCACTGTCACTTCTACCCGTCATCTGTTGGCAAATCAAGTCACATGGCCAAGCCCTACTTTCTGCAAACTGATCTAGTCTACAACTTTCTTTGTTTAATAAAGGGTCTATTGGAATAATTTGCATTCAGGTAGAAATGACTGATAAGGATTAGTACCATTTACACTGCAACAGGGGCAGTGAGCTTTCATTTAAATAAAACAAGAAATAGTGTTAACTGTGTAATTTTAGATGTTAATGAAGCTAGTGAGTGGAATTTAGGGAAGAGAAATCTATTAATTAAAATTCATTTAGCTGCAAATAAAAGAATATCCCTCTAAGAATGGCTAAAACTAGGGGTTGGAAAACTAAGGTCCATGGCCAGTACCTTTTTTTGTAAATAAAATGTTATTAGACTAGACAGAGCCACACCCATTCATTTACATACTGTCTATGGCTGCTTTTGCACTACAATGGTAGAGTTGAGCAATTGCCATGAGGACCCCATGGTGAACAGACCTAAAATATTGACTATCTGACCTGCTGAGAAAATGTTTACTAACCCATAGCTTAAACCATAATAAGAAGCCCAGAGGTAGCACTCTCAGGCCTGCCTCTTGGTTTTGCACCTCCACAATGTCATCAAAGACCCAGGCTTTTTCTATTGTCATACTTTCTCATCCTTTGTGATGTTGGTTTTTCATCCTCATGTTTGTAGTGTCATGGTTGCCATAGCTCCAGATATCACATTTGGGTTTAAGAAAGTGAAAGAGATGGTGCCAAAGAATTCTTTTCTTATACCTATCCTTTTAACAGGAAAGCAAAAGTTGTCCTCAATGTCCACCCAGGACGCTTCCTCTTATACTTCATTAGATACTATCATAAGCCATTTGTCATATGGAAACTAGAAAAGTGATTCTTTTACAAGGGAAAATGGAATGTCTGGCCTAAGCCAAACATGATCCAATGTCTTGAGATCATTAATCACTGACCTATAAAGGGTATTATAGTTCCGTGGGCAATGAAGAAGGGAGAGAATTGGGGTGTACCACAGGAATCCTGGGAATAATCTACGAAGTACAGTTTGCTAGCAATCAACTTCTCCACTTACTTGTAAGGCTACTGTTAGTATAGACAGAGGCGAGCACCCCTCCCTAACCCCTTGGAACACTAGCCTGAATTATGTGCATGGTATTAAATGCTTTGGTAGGTACCATGGGCACCTTGTCTACAACAGTGAGCCACCTGCCAAAGTCATTCTTCTTGTTACCTTGGAGTGGCTTTGGGTTCAGCACTTACCCATGAGTGAGGGTGGGAGTCTGGGTGGGCCCAGAAGAATGGCCTCTGGATTGGGTCTAGCCCAGCTTCAGAACTATAGGCCTTTTCCAGAAAAACTGGCCTATAGAAGACCATTTCACCATGGCTGCTGTTCCATAGAATACAGCCCCTTACAGAAGTTTTCTAAGATATGCAACTCATTCACAGATAATGCTCAAACCATGCTTGTATCACCATCATCAATGGCTAGCTTTTATTCATTCCTTTAGCATTTATAGAAGTTCACTGTGTTCCAGATACTGCTCTAGGACTTGGAAGTAGAAAGATGCCAAATTCACAGATCAAGCCCTGTTGGGAGATCACCATCTAGTTGATGAGGCAAATATGTGAAAGAATGGCAATAATTTTTTTGAAAGCTAACATCTATCGATCACTGGTTGCCAGTCAGACATTGTTCTATGTGGTTTGGGGTGTTTTACTTTTTCCATGTATTAATTCGTTGAATTGTCAGAACAAAGTATGAAGTTGATACTATTATGTCCTTTTCTTTTCCCTTTTTTTTTTTTTTTTTTTGTTGTTGTTGTTTTAACAGATGAGAAACTGAAGCAGGGAGAGATAAAGTCATTTGCCCCTGATCACACAGCCAGTGAGTGGTAGAGTCAGGATTTGAACTCAGACAATCTGGATCAGAGTCTATGTGCTTAGTCACCCTGATGAATTTCCAGCAAAATGTGGTAAGTGCTAAGAGACCTTCAAACCTGGTACCTTTGGATGCAGAGAGATGAGAGAGCATGTAACTCTGTCAACAGAGAAGTTTCATGAAGCAGACAGCCCTTGGACTGGGTCTTGCAGGACAGAGTTTGCACATGCAGAGTGAGGGAACTGCATTTCAAGAGCAGAGCACAGGCCAAGCACAGAACTAAGAGAAAGCAGACTTCAGAGTTCAGTGTGGCAGGAGTTGAGGGTAACTGAGCTACTTTTACTTGGCAAAATAAACTGGTTTGAGATGCATCTCCCTTCCTTTACCCTTGCAACCATTTATTAGAAGAAAAGCTCAAATCCTAGAGGAAGCAGGAAATCAAAACACATAGATAATATTTAAGCAGAACAGTTCACCCATAAATGAAGATTTGAATATATGTGGGAAATATTTTTTACTTCTATGGAAAAGTGCCCAGATGCAGCCTGTCTTCTTGTGGTTAGATGGGCTTTAGCCAAGGATGGGTCTTTGCCAACCATTTAGGTCCAATCGAATGCAAATTTATCTGTGATGGAGCAAAACAGAATAAATAAAATAACCAAACCCATTAGAAGGTACTTTCAAGAGATTGAATCATTAAAGAAGAGTGCTGAATTGACTAAAAAGTAGAGAAAATCATCCAAAATTAGTTTCCACTTAGATAGACAGAGACTGGCTAAATAATTTAGCTTACTTTGAGATGACTTCATTCATTCATTCATTCTTTTAACAAATATATATTTTTAAAAAAAATCTATTGAGCATCTAAAGCTGATTCAGGCTCCTTTCCAGGCTCTGGGCACACAATGGCAAACAAGGAAGACCAAGACCTGCCCTCATGGAACTTCTCTCTAGTAGAGGGACAGACAGAGCAAGGCAATGCACCCTGGGGCGCCCACTAGTAAGTGGATTGGATTTCACATACAGGCTTGTAAAGCATACATCCAGGAAGACAAATCTCTGGAGCAGTTAGATGAGAGAATATTGGCATGAGAGCATTCCATGTGCGCTGGGCATTTGTGTGGGCAGTGGTGGAGGTGGTGGTGGGTACTTTGCACTAAGAAGTATCATTTTGCTATCTCTCAGTGGCATACCTGGGGTATGGACTACTAGGAAACAGGTTCACGACCCAAAACCTATGAAGACCCAAAACCTTCATGAAGCTGTTTAGGCAGCTTTGCCAGTCAGCAACACAGTCCTGTAGTATGGGGGGCCCAAAGTACCTTTCCATAAAATTCTTCTTTAAGTTGTAGGCCTATTAAGAGATGGACACAGAAGTTAGGCAGATGGAGAGCAACTTAATATAATAGCTTTGTCTCTGAAAAGGCAGTTCTGGAGCTCACAGAGTACTTAGATGTGTGGCCACAGTTGGGCTTCCTCATATTTTCCTGTCCAAGATGAACTTAGCTGCTTAAGCTGTAGACTATGCCCTGTCACCAACACCTGGGGTGGTCCCCTCATGGCGAGTGTGGTGCAAAGAGAAGCAAAGGATCTGTGTATCCTGAGGACAGGACATTTCACAAAAAGAGGAAGCCCAGAAAGAATTGCAAAGTGAATGCCTGATTCCTTCTCCCATCTGCCTGTGGCAGATGGATCACATGTGTAACAGGAACTGGAGAATAATTGTTTAATCAGATTGGTGGCACTGTTCTCAGATGGTGCAGAGGTAGACAATCCAGAGTTGGAGCAGCAATGCCATCAGACGGCAGAGCATGCTGGCTTTTCCACCTTTCTGCTCCGTCCTCCTTGGTTTGTGTTCTTGTCTTCATGGACACAGGATGGCTGCTCTCCCTCTGGTCATTGCATCTAGTTCTAAGCAAGAAAAAGGGGAAGAACAAAAGGCAAGAGCCAAAAAGGTATTTATTGGTTAAGTTGGCCCCCTTTAACAAGCTTCCGGAAAGCCCGTCTGGTGATGACCATTTATGTCTCAATGGCCAGAATCAGAGCAAGTGTCTCCCTAGCCCTGGCTGCAAGGGAGTCAAGGGAGGAGAAAATACTTTATTGGGCATATTGACACATGCAACAAAATCAGGGTTCTCCTACTAAGGTGGAAGAGGGGAATGTACATTGTGTAGGCAACTAAGTGCATCTGGATGCCTGGGGGGGTGGGGAGGGCATTCCTGAAGAGATGCTGGGGAAAGCAGAAGCTATTTTGCCAGAGTTCTCTCTTTGAATGCTGCACATTCCCTCTGATGGATGGCAAAGGTCAGAAATGTGGGACAAACCATCCCTGAGCGGTGCTGCCCCCCTCTGGCTCTCTGTAACCTCAGGCTTCACTTTTTGCAGCCCCAAATCCTTTCCCTTTCACACCCACTCCCCACCCCCATTAGCTGCCTGCATCTTGTCTCTTCGTCCATGGCTGCCTTCCAGACAGCACCTCAACCCCCGGAGCCTTCCTGACTCTCACTTCTCCCATTACACGTTCACTGTGTCACATCTGACAACGTGAAGCCTGTTCTCCTTAAAGGGAACCGGCCAGAGAATCTGATCGATTACCCCTCATGAAAGGGGTATTGGCTACGATTAAGTCAGTAGAATGCCCCTTGTAGACAAAATATTTTAACAGGAGATGCCCTAGGCCAAAGAAACATGTGATAGTGAGATTTCAGACAATGAGTTAGGTCAACAGTAAGGGAGAGTTTTGAACAGGGACCCCTCAATGCATTCCACTTAAATGACTCCTCCTGGGTTCCTGAGGACATTTATATAGCTTATACTTTGGAAAATAAGACCATAGAGTCAGACTTTCTCAGAAAGCCTTTGTTATTTGCTCAGAGCTGCATCGCAGGATGATAGGAGGGTCAGTGCTGTGGGTGTAGGTGCCCCATGCAGATCCCCTGGGACCCCCTTCTACGGACATCACGCCCCTGTCCCACTCACGCAGCACACCTGTGGTTGTCCTCTGGGGTCTACACTGAGGCTCCTGGAGTCTGCTTTGCCCACGTTCACAAGAGATTTACATGCCTGGAGAGTCTCATTCTTCCTGAGGAATCCCTTGACTGATGAGAGTGGAAGGATGAAAGCCCTATGCCCTAGAGCAGGACAATTCCAAGGCACAACCTAGGCTCCAGAATTCCCCTGGGAGATCAGGTCGATGCCATCCTCTGCGGGACTCTGGCTAAGATCACACGCTCGATTGGTTTCCTCCCCCTCCCTAACCTGTTTCCCCCATTTCCCTACCAGGTTCCCTAGGAGCACCTTGTACATTCACTTTACACAAATCTTCATCTCAGGGTCTGCTTCTAAGGAACCCAACCGAAGACCCTGGGCAACCTTAACATATTCTTTTATGCATGAATATAACCCAAGACTCCTTCCAGGAACTGCCTTCGGTCAGCAGGAATAGGGAGTTCTCTGATCCTCAAGGGAAGAAATGGGGGGTGGGGGTGGGGTTATGCTATTCAGAGAAGAGGGTTTTTTTTTGTAATAATCAAAGGAAAACAGGAGAGACCTGCTAAAGTAGCTAACCTCCAAAGGTGTTGTTAGAGGTGCTAATAACAAACCTTTGAGAGATAGCCCAGTATTCCTGCAGTAATATCTTAAGTATCTATTATTTTGCTGAGATTTTAACTTTGTTTACCTAGTAGTTAACTAAAGTGAAGCTTACCTGTTATAGAGGATGATCGACAACTGTAGATGGGCCTTGGCTTATAAAAGGAGTGGACTCAGTGAGTGTAATTTTTTGGTAGCTCGTCCATTCGGGTAACGAGTCTCAGGGCTCCCTAGTTTACTATAAGTTTGCATTCAGCACTTATTCTGATTTAGGTGCTATTCCAGGCTCTGAACACAGAGTGGCGAACAAGTGAGCCTAAAACCCTGCCCTTGCAGAGGATTAGATTAGACCTAAATGGCTCTCTCTTGGAGGCCTCCTCTTTCCTATTAGTGGGATTTATAGGAAGTAATGCTGGCTAAAGCAGCGGGTGACGTGGAGAAAGAGAGTATGCAGATAGTACGTTAGCAACAGGAGAAACGATGGTGGGAAAAGAAGAAAGCACTAGCACCTCAAGTCTTAAATTGCTTCTCAACTAGATCTGCACCATGAACTTCCTGTGTTAACTGCGAAGCTGTCTGGAGATGAACACCACATGCAACAGGTCAGCCAGGAAGAGCCACTGAAGTTAACCGGCAACTCACTGGCCTCAAAGGCACA
Source organism: Indri indri (assembly GCA_004363605.1). Classification (NCBI taxonomy): domain Eukaryota; kingdom Metazoa; phylum Chordata; class Mammalia; order Primates; family Indriidae; genus Indri; species Indri indri. Next base: position 413,077 of record RJWJ010000040.1, read on the forward strand.
GCAATAAAGCAGGTCACGTGCTGTCCCCCTCTCTGGAGGATAGTGCCATATTTCTTGGTTTTACGAGAAAACTCCCTGTGACTCTAGGCTTCACAGCCTCAAGGTACTACTCATTCCTTCAAAGCTGTTTCTTTTCTCCTCTAAAAGGGAGCTCCACAGCTGTCTGGCACTGTGCTCTCGGAACAAGAGCCATGTGTGACTCCAAGCAGACAGCTACCTGGTTTCCATCACCACCGCTAAGAGAGCTCATGGGCTCCAGCACGGGATTATATATCATCCTTAGCATTCCGGGTAATTTGTAAGGGAGACACCACTTGACTTCCAGCCTGCTTGGGATGTGTCACAGGAAGACTTCAACCTGCAGAAATCAAGGTTTGGTAAAAAGATCATTCTGTGATTGAGCAACTTTTGCAGAAACAGTGTTAAGCGAAGGCTAAAAAGCACTGAATTGTAACACATCCTCTTACGCATCTGATGGTTTTCTCAGGACTCAGGAACGAGGCGAGAATGAGTTGCCCTGACAGCCAGTGACTTGCTTGAGCCTGCAGACCTGGGGCTGCCCTGGGAGAAAGCAGCCTGAGGGCTGGCTGTGCACACTCAGGCTCTGAAAAGAGTCTTTTGGGCCTTGTTTTTACCACCCTCCAAATGGGGATGAGGATACTTACACCCCGCGGGGGCAGAAGGGGTTGAGTTTTTGGTGAAAATAACAAAGTTTTCATGCTTTGTATTAAGAAACTCTGTAAAAACAAGGCATGTGGAATCTCAGCTGCTCTCAGAAGGGCCACTGAAACCCCATGGCCACCAGACCCCAAAGCCTAATGGAATCCATGCTCCTTCTTCCTCTCCCAGTGCCTTGCTCCTCTGTGGTCTTGGTTCATAAGACACTTGTCAGTGCTCCAAAGCCATCAAGATGAAGTTCTCCTCCTTATCACTCTGAACAAGGAAACATTGGGAGGTTAGAGAAAGTTAATGATATTAACTAATATGGTCACTATTAATAATAATTCTTAAGCACTGACTATTTGCCGGCCATTGTTCTAAATGCTTTATATACATTATTTCATTCAATCAACACAACATGCCTAAGAGAAAGGGAGGGATTAGTATTATCTCATTTTATGGAGGAGGAGACAGGCTTGGTGACAATAAAATAATTTCCCAGTGGTCACACAGAGCTGGTGAGTAGCAGAAGTGGGGTTCAAAATCCCATCTGATTCCAGAGCCCAGGTTCTTAACTTGACTGGTTTCCTATTCACACCTCCCAAACCTCAGCCATGTTCCCACATCCAAACAGCTCCAGCCATTGGTTGCAGGCTGTCACACCAACTGCACTCAGGGTGGGCTCTGTCCTTGCCTGAACTATATGGGGTATATTGTTTGGACCAACTCTGGCCTTGTCTAAGTGTGTCCTTTTCTCCTTCCCATTTCTAGGCATACAGATCTCCTCTCCTTCCCAGCACAGAAATCTCCACTATAGAAATACACCAGATATTTCCACCTTGGTTTGCATTTAAGTCATCTCTTCCAGGACCAATCCCCTCATGAAATTAAGGACTTTTCCTTGTTAAGGAGGTGTCAGACCTCAGTGAGAAGAGGGGCAAGACATTTCAGAATAGGGAGACCTACTCCTTCTCCTGGAAATTACGATAATAAGTGATTGCATGTCTGCCATTACTGGAGTTACTCGGTAAATCATTTCCCCTTACATACAGGCCCAGGTCCCACGGTGGGTTAGTTGGCTGTGGCTGGGAGGTAGGGAGGGGTGTTCATCCAAAATTGACCTAGGGTTTCTAATCTTGGGCTGGATCAAGGGACATAAACATTCTCAGATTGTAGCCACCTCCTCTTTAAGGGGCATGTTTTAGAGAGTGCAGATTGAAGAGCAGGTGGGGTTTGGGGCATCCAAATTTAGAGTGGGCCAAAGTAGATACTGTCTGATTTAAGATAACTCTTTATTTTGAGGGTTGTTATATGCCTCTGGGAACATTCCATGTTCTGAGATAATCTCCCCTGAAAACTTTGGTTTCTCAAAAAAGCAGTAAGGTATAGTAGGTAAAAGCACACCCTTGAGAGTCAGATCTAAATTGAAACCCCAGCGTTGCCATGTAGGATCTGCACAGCCTTAAGCAAGTCACTTCCTTCTTTGAGCCTCATCTTCCTACACAACAGAGAAAACCAAATGAGGTCAACACAAGTAAAAGTGTATAGCAGATGGGCAGATTTTAAATGTTTAAATGAATGTTAGCTAGTTTTATTTATGATCATTGTTAGGTTAAGACACATTACAATGGCACAAAACAAGTGTTCAAAAATAATAACTCATTTAAGTTATAATTATTATATAAGATTCCTAGCAAGGTATTTAACTCATTTGTAATCTATTAAAAATAGCAGGATTTCATTATTATTGTTATTATTATTATCAATATTATTTTCAGGAGCCAAGAGAACTCCAAAATCATGGAGGGCAATGGGTTTGGTAGCTCTGACATACTTAGCTAATAGTTTGGGAGGCGGTATCATAAACTTCTGAATACACATTTTAGAAAATGACATGGGATCAGGCAACATGGGCTACGTGATCACTGTCACATAACACTGACCAAGCTACTGTGGAGAGTGCGGACAAGTGTGGCATAAACGGGCTAGGTCTGACAGGTCCCTTTGGGTGAATAGTTCTGCTCTGGAATAAGAACATCAAGGAAACTCATATTTATTAGGTTTTTACCATGTTCCAGGCAGTTTTGCACAGGCTCACTCATTCAATCCTCCAGTGACCCTTGAGAGAAGTAACACAATCTCTATTTTCCAAAAAAATAGAATAGTCTTGGAGAAGGTGACCAACTTGTCCAAGGTAGGGCAGGTAGCTAAGGGCAAGGCCGGGCTTAAACTCCAGGACTGTGTGACTCCTTTCCATTCTCTAGTGCTGTAGGTGTGGTCACGAGGCCAAGTACAACAAAGGAGATGCTCATGGAAAAGGCAAGCTTATTGGTGAACTTTCTCGTGCCCTCTGGAGATTTTCTGAAGATGATTTCCATGTGTGTGTGTCAGATGAGGCATTTGTAGATTCTCCCTTTCAGGGCAGTCTCCCAATTGGTGTGATAATGAGATACCTTAGGAAAACCTTCTCCCCTCCTCCCTGCTGACATTCCTGCCACTCCCAGGATAAGGGACCAGCCTGTGGTTAACAGGAAGGGCTGTGGATTTTTACGATCCTTATCTGTCATACGCCAGAGCAATGGGATAGACAATACCTCTGTTGTCTCTTGTTGATTTTCCTTCTTGTGGAAAAGGCATCTGCACATGTGTCTCCTTTGAACTGAAGATGAATGTCAGAGAGTTAGGAGGAAATCAGCCCAAATGCACGCAACACTTTATCTCATGATGCAGACTCATTTATTATCTGTGCTCCTCTTCCATTAAAAGTCAAAAGAGAAAGGCAAGAAAGGGAGACATGTTTACACAGGCCTTCTCAGATAAGGATCCTGGACTTCCTCCTTCTCTTCTTTTTCTTCACAACTATACTCATCACATTTGCAAAGCCAGCCAAAAACTATCTTCTTCCACTTTTTTCTGTGCTACTTAGTTATGTTTTGGTTTCTTCTCTCCCACCATTTTTGAGTTTTTCCTTTCAGGCCCCACTTCTCTAGGACAGACTCAACTTCTCCTGGAATCCACATATCCTTGGCTTTACAGAAAACCTACTCCCACATCCCAAGGCCTGAAAGATTTTCAGATCCCTTTGAATCCTCCCAAGAGAGCAAGGACATTATTCCTCCACATCTGCCAGGGGTTAGGCTGTCTCTATTAGCAGGGGATGAGGTATTTCTCCTATTATAATCAGCAGTCATTAGTTTGGGGAGTCATCATTTGCCTTTCTTCCTTTCAAAGTTCATCTATCAATTGCCAAATAGGAAGATGGTGTTTACTAATGAACATTCGTTTTCCTGGGGTCAACAGCCCAACAAAGCAATTGCCTGGAATTGGGAAGGTAAGGGCCAACTCCTACCAGGCTGAATTCTCAGGTACAAGGCAAGTCTCATTTCTATAACCTACCCTTTGTTAAATCCCTCCTCTCCTTCTCCAGTCCTAATGGGTATCCAATGCTGCTCTCACCACTTGGATATCCCACTTCCACATGGCATTACACCTAGTAAATTCTTTCATTCATTCATTGGACAGATTTTTTTTTTTTTAGGCATATACCATATGCCAATCTCTATGATAGGAACTGAGGATTTAAAAAGGAGTAAAAGACAATGTCCACTCTCAAAGTAGTCCAGACTAGCTGAAGAGAAAGACACACAGAGATTAATTATAAATACTATAATAAAATAATACAAAAGGCTCAGCATAGTTGGGTTTTGTTTTTGTTTAATGAATAAGAAAGGCTCGATAAACAAATTCTCTCTAAGGTATTAACTAATGATCACTTGAGAACTACCTTTTCAAGGCTTTGGGCATAATACTTAGGAATATATTTAACCAAGGAGATGAAATACTTGTACATTGAAAACCATAAAACATTGATAAAAAATTGAAGACACAAATAAATGGAAAGATATACCATGTTCATGTTAGGCAAATGAATATTCTTAAAATGTCCATGCTACCCAAATTGATCTACAGATTCAATTCAGTCCCTATTGAAATTCAAATAACATTTTTCACAAAAAAAGAAAAAACAATACTAAAATTTGTATGGAACCACAAAGGATCCTTGAGCAATCTTGAGCAAAAAGAACAAAGCTGGATGCATCACACCACCTGACTTCAAAATATACTACAAAGCTATAGTAATCAAAACAGCATGGTATTGGCATAAAGAGAGACGCATAGACCAATGAAACAGAATACAAAGCCCATAAGTAAACCCACACACTTATAGTCAATTAATGTTTGAAAAAGGTGCCAAGAACACACAATGGGGAAAGGAGAGTTTCTTCAATAAATGGCGTTGAGAAAACTGGATATCCACATGCAGAAAAATAAAACTAGACCTTCATCTCACATCATATACGAAAATTAACTCAAAATAGTTTAAAGGCTTAAATGGAAGATTTGAATGATTTTTTGGATATGAACCCAAAAGCACAGGAAACAAAACCAAAAATAGACGAGTGGGATTACATCAAACTAAAAAGCTTCTGCATAGCGAAGGAAACAATTAACAGCATGAAGAGACAACCTACAGAATGACAGAAAATATTTGTAGACCATACATCAATATTCAAATATATAAGGAACTTTAACAACTCAATAGCAAGAAAACAAATAACCTGATTTAAAAATGGGCAAAGAATCTGAATAGATGTTTTTCAGAACAAGACATACAAATGACCAACAGGTATATGAAAAAAATGCTCAAAATCACTAATCATCAGAGAAATTAAAACCACAGTGAGATATCACCTCACACCTGTTAGAATGGCTATTAAAAAGATGAAAGATGAGTGTTAGAGAGGGTATGGAGAAAAGGGAACCCTTGAACACCATTGGTAGGAAGATATAGTCATTATGGAAAATAGTGTGAAAGTTTCTCAAAAAACTAAAAATAGAACTATTATTTGATCCGGGAATCCCACTACTGGGTTTATATCCAAAGGATATGAAATCAGTATGCAGAAGAAATATCTGCACTCTCATGGTCACCATAGCATTATTCATAATAGCCAAGATATGGAATCAACTTAAGTGTCCTTCAATAGATGAATGAATAAAGAAATGTGATATATATACACAATGGAATACTATTCAGCCTTTAAAAAGAGAGCAATACTGCCAATTACTATAACATGGATGAACCTGGAGGACATTACATTAAGTGAAATAGGCTAGGCACAGAAAGACAAATATCACATGATCTCACTCATATGTTGAATCTAAAAAACTAAACTCACAAAAGTAGAGAATATAACGGTGGTTACCAGGGGTTAGGGGTGGAGAAGAATTGGGAAGATGTTGGCCAAAGGATATAAAATTTTAGTCAAACAGGAGGAATAAGTTCAAGAGATCTATTTTACAACATGGTGACTATAGTTAATAACAATGTATTATACTTTTGAAAATTGCTAAGAAAGTAGACTTTAAGTGTTCTAACCACCAAAAATGAAAGTATGCAAGGTAATGCATACCTTAATTGGCTAGGCTTAGCCATTCCACAATGTATTAATATATATTTCAAAACAACATGTTATTTATGATTAATGTAATATATATAATTTTTATGTCAATTAAAATAAATTTCAAAAATAAATTTCAGAAAGGATTAGGGGTATAATCCATGCTAATTCTCCTGAATTCACCCAGGTGTTTGATTTCATGATTATCTAGCATTTCTGGAAATAATTGCAATGTAGAAATGGTCTTGTTAGACATTTGATATCAAGAATATTAATTAATGAAACGATCTGTTATTGACACATCAAGAAACTAATAGGTAGACAGCATGTCTATTGAGAATTTCTGTGTAACTGCAGTTTTTACAGAATCTTCATTACACTTCTTGCAACCACTGACCCTTTATTTCTTTTACTGAGTGGCGATTCGATGCCTTGGTGTCCAGTTGTTTCTATGTTCAATCTTTAAGACTGTTTCTGGGATGCTATAAAATTTTTATTATCTCTTCCATAATCACACGATTCTTCTTTCAGGAAAACACAACATTATCTTGCGGGTTAGGGGGTTGTTTCATAGATGCTCTTTATATCAGATTCCATTCTCTAATATAAAAATTAATCTCTGATTCTTAGCAAAGATGATTTTCTCTTCTATCTGGTTTGTGCTATTTAACTAACATGTCGTAAGCATAGTATATGTCGAGCACTGCACTCAGTGTCTCTCCATGGAGTATTTCACGTACTCTGCCTTTTGTTTCTATGATGTAGGTTTTAGTATCCTAATTTTTCAGCTGGAGAAACTGAGAACTGCATGGATAACATCTCTTGCCTGAGGTTCACAAGTAAAAAGTGGCAGAGCTGGAATATGCACCCAGGTCTGCTGACTCCTAGTCTACTCCACTATGGTACCCCCTACAACCTAGTACTAACTTTTCAGTTTCCCCAGAAACATTACAGGCACACCTGGTGCTTCTCTTCTTGTGTAATATCCTATTTCCAGCATTGAGTCGCGGCACCTCCAACTCCAATTAAATCGTTCGGACAGTACACTCAGGAAGAGGTTTCTTAGAAGAATTCAAGACACACTCGCTGTGTTTTGCTTTATTTGAAAATGACTTTTTCTAGTAGTTGGCTTTCAAGTAGCACACTGGACTTATAACTTCTTGAGCTCAGAGATGCTCTCCTGAGGACATGTTTTTTTTTTTTTTATTTTAATTGAAGTCTTCATCACTGGCTGGCTTCCAAGTGGTCTACCAGATGTCTTTTTCTTTGCTAGAGCTGAAGTGGATTATGATGTTCCAGTTCATTTTTCCAATTTGCTGTTCTGTGCTGGCAGCCTGATTTCTTTAGCAAGCCATACTTGAAAGGCCAAAATTGTGGAGCAGGCAGCAACAAGTGAGCCTTCAGAATATGTTTTCTTAGGTACTCTTGGGCAAGCTGCACACACACAGACACACACTCTCTCTCACTTTCCACTTTGATAGCTAGACCTGGATTTTCCTAAATTTTCACATACATATAACTTTCTCAGAATATATAGTCCTAAAATTGATCGTAAAGGCACTAAGTAATCCTCCAAGGACCTTAATAAGTGTCCTTATTTAGAAAGCTTTCATTCTCTTCTTGTATACTTGCAGAAAATGTACCCACTGCCTCTCCCTATTCTTTTCCTTAGTTCTATTTTTTATGCCCTGAAATGCTTCACACCTTGAAATAAATTGTAGCTAGAGTGTGTGTAGGAACAGGAAAGTGTCAACTCTTCAAAGTAAATATAGAGTTAATTCTCACTCATGACTGCATCCACAGCATCTAGAACACTTTCCGGTGTTTCGTAGTGGCTAAAAAAAATTGTTTATTGAATCAACTAACTCATAGTCAGGCATCAGTTCCTTGGCTAAGGCAATTTGAGAAATTTAGTCATTTTTTAATTTTTCACACTGACTTTTAGAGCCTACGTGACCTTTACCCCCAACTTAAGTGGCACATGATGAGAGGTTTCATTTTACTTTCCTGTTCCATCGAGGAGCAAACCAATTAAACATATAATAAAACAGATGGGAATTTTGATTTTATAGGAATCTGGGAGGGTCTGAGGGCCTCCTGGGACCTGTCATTGGAGTGAGGACTGGAAATCTCCTTCTCTTAGCCAAGTTTTGTTAGCCTCAGGTGATGGTGTTAACACAGTGTTAGGCTGCTTTTTCAACAAAATACAAACAAAACCAAACAGAAGAAAAACAATCAAACCAACCCCCCACTGCCCACTGGCTGACTGAAGCAGCAGGATTGTTGTGTCGAGGAAGGGGCCGGAACAGGAGGAGGTGGCAGTTTCCTAACAAACTGTATTGTTTGAACAGTTTTATTTAGTGTGAAAAAAAAAGGGCCCTCATACTGAAGATTTATTTGGAAGTTCTGGGCAGATTAACTTTTGGTAAGAGTCAGAGCTAAAAAGTTTATTGGGAATGCTACGTACACTCCAAAGACCAACAAGAGAATTTAAGTTAGATGTGATTAGTATGAAGAAAGTTACATTTATTATACTCTTATGTATAATTGATCACATGAAAGGCCTTTTGTAACTATAAAAGAGACAGCCCATTAAATTGTTTTACCCTGAGGATTATACAAATTTGCAGATATCGGATTGGATCACTGGCCTATTGGTTTCGTAACAATGATAAATCATTAAGATGTGTATTTTTATTCATATATCTTTCTTGTTATTTATTATTAACCAAATAGCTCCTCCCAGTTTTAGCTTTATTTCCAAACATCTGAACCAATTGTTCTGCCTCTTCACTACCAGCAAATGATTGAATTGGTTGCTGGTACTCTATAGGTCACCTTTGAAGAAGCTTAAAACAGAAAAAAAAATATTTAGCAAGAACATACCTGTGTTATTTAGTTATGCACAGAGTCTACAGAAGAAGCCAGAGGCCATCTTACCTCTTGATTTGAGTAGAGAGGCCATGACATCTTTGGCATTGTTTTGTGCAAATTAGTTGAGCTCATTTTCAACCCTTCCATTATCCAGATAAGAATGTGCTCAGAGAGTTAAAGGTTAAGTTATGAATATTACCTGGCACATATGGAACAAGCAAATTGGCTCCTATGTTTATACTAGAAAAGGCTGTTGAGGTTGGTGCCATTCCTTATTTCAGATAGCCCAGAGAGAAACACAAACTTGAACTCTTCCTATATGTGTTTCAGGAGGATAAAGCTGCAAATCACAGCCTCTGTCACAGAATGACCAAACCCAATTTGTCATTGTCTGTTCCCTTTATTTACCATTTTCATTTGGAGAAATACACCTGGCAGTTCTCAATTATTAGAACCAGGGGTAGTTGGAATCAGATGGTTGTGTTGACATGTAGAACTTCTCACATTTCTTCCAGACCCCATAATTATAGTATTCAGCCTCATGTTTTTCAGGCACTGCAGAAACTTTGGGATGTGCCTGCTGCCAAGGACACCACCACTATCTACCGTTCCCTTTGTCCCCAAGGCAATCCATGCTCTATGCTGATTTTTGCTTTGCACCAGATCAATTCCACTTAGAATTTTAACTGGAGAGGTCAGAAGGTGTGTGTGCATCTATAAATCTAGGGTTCTGTCAGCCTAGTGCAATTTGGTTGAGAGAGAGAGAGAGAGAAGGATCGTGCTAAATAAATGGTATTCAGTTTTTAAATGAAGTCTCTCAATTAGTATTAAACATTTTTTTAAACAATCAAGATATTAAAGCTAGAAAGAAGTTAATGAGCCTATGGAGAAAGAAACTTCTAAAGATCATTTTGTGCTTGGGATGGTAATTGCTTTATGACATTTTGATGTCATTACAACATGAAATTAGGAGGGCAAATGTTTCCAGAGTGTTTCTTCAGATACCCTGTTAGGAAGCTTTTAAAAGGCAAGATTATGCTGGCAAAATGATTTCAGTGTGTGCCTTTGGATACCTGCTTAGCAGAACGTCGTGAACTAAAGCTACAATGCAAAATGATTCCAATGTGTGTCTCTGAGAAAGCACCCTCTTCACTGCTGTTATGTCCAAATTGCAGTGGAAGATTAAACTTGCAAACAAGAATGTAGGGGGAAAATCGGTGGAGATTAGTCTCAATTATGATGTCAAAATGAAATCAGAAAATTATAAGCACCAGGATTGAACCCCTCCCCAGTCCCCCTAACCAAGCACAGTGTGAGTGGTGATGTTCACGAGATGCTGAGACTTTCTACTTTTTCTTACCGTGGTAACAATGAAATCCTTTATTGAAGGACCAATGCAGTTTTATGTATTAAAAAGTTGCAAAACAATATGGCTTGTGGTGAGGAGGAAGGCTAATTTACAGCTGAAATTCTAAATCTGCATGAATGCGAGAAAAATTCCTTTTCTCTAGAAAATTGAAAATTCCAAAATTAAAACCTTAAGAAGAAATATTGAAATACTCTTTTGCTATTGTACCCGGAAATTATAAATAATAATCTACAGTGGATGCTGCCTTTCAAAAAAAAAAATCTCTGAAACATACCCAAAAATCACATCCAGGCACACACCAATATCCTAAGTCTCTCTCACAATCTTTCCTTTTTTTCCCCCAGATGTTGCCTCCTGCTGTGCAATCTTCACATCCAAAGAGGCTCTAAGAAGCAAAACATCTGGGATACTCCATTATAGGAGTTAGTGCTCAGAGGAAGAGGGTTAAAATAACTTATGTTCCTTTCTGTCAGTCCATAAAACGATGCTTACTTTTCAGATGTTTGCCAGTAAGCTCAGTGTTTTGTAAAATGCAACATGTTTTAAAAGTCTCTTGGCCTGTATTTCTCATGCTTATCAGTGGGGTTCATTTGAAGTCATGGTTATGCTGCATTTGTATATTTGCATGAGCAGATATGTACGTGACATATCTGTGTGTATGTGCGCTGTGATGGGGGCTGTAAACATAGTTGCTATGGTAAGAAAATGTGAAACTCAATTAGCCTGTTCTCAGAAATAAAGAATTAAGAAATTGGTTGAGATTAATATCTCCCATCACAAACACAGTGGGAGAGTTGGTTCTCATCGGCCCCTGACAGCAGAGTGCCAATGGAACCATTAGGCACCATGCCACCTCCTCCTCTCATGGTACCTCATGTATTTTTCCCAAACCCTCTCTTCCTGCCACAATTATGTGATAAGGTATGGAATCTATATCCCCAAAACAAAAGAGAAATGACCTACAGATAGATGTAGTGAGCCCCTGGTCTTTCTATACACAAGCCACTGGGGATAAGGAGACCTGAATACATTTTCTGTCTTGCACCTCAACATCCCTGCTTTTACTCGATTTTGTTTTGTTTTCAAACAAAATAATCATGGTTTTAGATTAGCTGAACATGAATTGGAATAAAGAAAGTGAAGGAGCCCTATTCAATTTCAATTCAGTTACATAATAATATATATGTTTTAGGCCTATCAATAGCTGCTTGGAAATTCACTTCTATTGGGGGAAAAATGCCCCCGTCAGTATATATGTATGAGGTTTCTGTGACTGCATAAACCCCTGCAACTTTGCTCAATGATGCTATCAAAGCTCTCAACGAAGTTTGAGTTTCAGTTATTTGCTATTTATGTATGTTGTAAGCCCCTCAGAGAAAGTGGCGCCGTAACCGCTCAGTATTATTATTAAGGTTATTATATGCATATGCACTGCCACTTATTTTTGAAGAGTAAATATTTGTGCTAATTATATCAGTGTCATCCACTGTGCTAATTATATCAATATCAACATGTTGATATTAATATAATTAATTAGCACAAAGATTTACTCTTCAAAAATACGTGGCGGTATGTCTGATTCATTTGCCATGAGGGGAGCGTGAGTGAAGTACAGTTCTATAGCACTATGTTTAGGCTCTGATATGCAATCAGCTTTAATAATTACCTAATACTGTAGGTGGCCTTAGACAAGTAAAATGGTTTTTTCCAGGTTTCCTGGGAATTGGATGCTAAGATGAAAAGCATATGTGTAGCTTTCTTCCAGCACTCTACTTGGTGATTAACCGACTATCCGAGTACAAAGCTGCTTCTAATTAACCCTGAAGACCCCAATATAAAGGTAGGTGGAATGAATTAAAGTGTTAAAAAATAAAGAGAAAGTAATTCTCCTGAATTAACAGTTATTATTAAACAATATTTGGCTTGTTACATTTTGATTGGAAAAACTACCCAGCAATCAGAATCAGAAAGGAGAAGAAAAAAACATCTGAGTCATAAACAACCAGAACAGTGAGCAGAATTGAATTTCAGGCTACTCATTATGTAATCAGTTCCTGGTAATTGTATTAATGACAATGACATTATAATAGTAGTATACATTTTACTGTTTTTACTCTGTATCAGATATAGCGTGAAGTGCTTTTTACGTATTATTTTATTTAATGCTCATAACTCTATAAAGCATGATTTTAGTCCTTGTTTCATAGCTGAGGAAACGGAGGCTCAAGAATAACATCTGCCCCAGCCACACAACTGATGCGTGAGAGGGCCTGGACTGGCACCCAGGTCTGAGCCCCAGCACGCTCTGTGACCTTCTCAATGGATGTGCCCTGGTTCTCCAGGAAGAGGTGGCCCAGAAGCACTCAAGAGGTGGCTCCTTCCACTTGCTTCATTGGAGCAGGAAAGGGAAGTACCTCGAAGCATACTTCCCTCCAAGAAAGTTATACAGGGGCTGCCTAGAAGGAAGCATCAAACTCAACCATGCCTTCACCAGGAAGGCAGCAAAAGTAAGGCTTACTCACAACCAATTCTACTTCTCCTCAGTTCGTAAGCTGATACACGCCAAGTGTTTTTTGGAAACTGATATTAAGAGGTAGTGAAAACGCCACAGCTCCCAAATCTTATTCACAAGTTCCTGACGTTATGCCAATTTAGAAAAGTAGATTTTTAGAGTCTGATCCTTGAGATACCCTAGTCCTGACACAAACGGGGAAAGTTGAAACCCAGAGTGTGGTAACAGGCTAAGGCTGAATATTCCAGAAGGAGCAAAGAAAAGGAGCTGGAGCCTGGGGCTCCTAATCGTGTGTTCTTTCTGTTATGCCACGTGGCCTCTGCTTGCTAACCTCCCCTGCAAGGTTAGCCCGATAGTGTTAAAGTCTCCCCAAATTTATGAGCAAACCTCAGAAATGCTCTTATGTTCTTGACTCAAACAATGAAAATAAAGAAATTAAGAATTCCAAAGGCCAGGCATGGTGGCTCATTCCTGTAATCCCAGCACTTTAGGAGGCCAAGGCAGGAGGATCACTTGAGGCCAGGAGTCTAAGACCAGCCTGGGCAATATAGTGAGACCTTATCTCTACAAAAAAAATTTAAAAATTAGCCGGGTATTGTGGCACATGCTGGGAAGCTGTGGTGGGAGGATCACTTGAGCTGCGACTGCAGTGAGCCATGATTGTGCCACTGTACTCCAGGCTGGGCAACAGAGCAAGACCCTGTCTCTTAAAAAGAAAATTCCGAGAATCGCTACTATTATCATTTATTCTTCTGTTTCACCATCGTTTTCCAAGTCTTCGAATGGTCCATCTATTACCTTAGAAATCTCCCTATGTGAACAAAGAAGAAACGCACATGGTTCCATGTAAACGGGTTTCACCTTTGTTCCTGACGCCACTTTTGCTTTTTCTCATTTTTGAGTATTGCCTATTGCCACTTCAGCCAACTCTGAGGAGAGTCAGAGAGACAGCAGAGACGCCAAGAGACAGGAAAGAGGATGCCCACCCAGCAGTCGCATTCTGCTTTTCCACAACGGTTCGTCTGCATCCTTTCATTGTTTTCCCACGCCTGTAGTAAAGCCTTGGTGCTGGATGCCTTTAAATGTGGGTAATGTCCCTTCTCTAGAAATTTGTTTTCTGTTTTGTTTTTGTTTTTGTTTTTGAGACAGAGTCTTGCTCTGTCCCGGCTAGGGTGCAGCATTGTCATCATAGCTCACAGCAACCTCAAACTCCTGGGCTCAACTGATCCTCCTGCCTCAGCCTCCCGAGTAGCTGGGACTACAGGTGCTTGCCACCATGCCCTATAGTCCAGCTAATTCTTCTATTTTTAGTAGAGACACTCTTGCTCAGGCTGCTCTTGAACTCCGGGCCTCAACCTTCTCCAGAAATTTAACAATGTCTACCTCACTGTGACACAATTCCTTTCCTCTCACATGGCCCAATCTGAGAGTGGCTTCAGATTCCTCCTCTCAGAGCCCAGCACTTGACATTTCATGCTGTAAGCATCCTCCCTCCTGCCATTCCCTCCTCCTCTGCCAGAGCCTTCTTTGCCACCAGCCCAGGGTTTGGCACCAGAAAACAACCCTGTTGGGCCTGATTCCATTGTCCTCCATCCCTTCTTACTTTTCCTAATTTCCTTAAGTATGCCTTCCTATGTTTAGAAGATGCTGCCTTCAAAGAGGTGCTCGTAAGTATTATAACACATTTAATATGTGTTTTTATTTCTGTCCCCATGGAGTTAACAGCATTCGTGGTCATCATCTAAGTCAGAACTTAAAAAGTGCTTTTCATCTTCAAAGAACCCCAGGATTAGGTGAGGCCCCTGAGGTGGGCTTGTCGATGGGGCTCCTCTGGCCAGGTAGCTAAATGCATTAATTAAGCTACATGTGCTTTGTTTCAGGAGAGGGTCACAGACAGATTTATCACTTCCTGTGATTCATTCTGACCAGGCTTTTTTCCTTCTTCTTTCTTCAAAAGCTATAGTCCACCACACAGCTTTTTCGGGGGGCTACTTCAAAGACAAATGTTCTTCTGGTGGAAAATACTGTTTCATGCCTCAGACTCCTATGATGTTCTTTGGCGCATCCTAGAGGGAAGCCATTCAGAGCCTTCACAGACCCAACCTTTGCCTGTCCTTGCCACGTTTCTTGTCACCGAGTTTGTCTGGAGCAAATGCAGCTCTTCCTCTGCCCTGTTCCTGGGGAAAGTCTCACATATCCACTTACTCCTTCTGCTTGTCCCCCTTCTTCTTGCAGCAGGTCCTGTTCTCTGTTTAGGGTCCGGGGTTAGCAGAAATGCCCTTTGGAGAGCAGCCCGGGTGCCCAGGACCTTCCCTGACTTGGCACCACCCAACCAGCCTCCCCACGTCTTCTCGGTCTCAGCCTCCTTCCCATTTCTTCTCTTTTCTCTTTTTCCTTATTTTCCTTCGTCTCTGCCCTCTTCCTTCCTCCTCTTTTCCCTTCCTTTCTCTCTTCCTTTGTTCACTCCTTCCTCCCTCCTTTCCTTCTGAACGTGGGGCTCTTGGAGGTTCAGTTACTTTTCCACAGCCAGAAAATGGTCAGACTAGCCTTTTTTTATTATTATTTCGGCATATTATGGGGGTATAGATGTTTAGGTTACATATGTTGCCCTGTCTCCCCTCCCTGCCCAAGTCCGAGCTTCAAGCGTGTCCATCCCTCAGATGGTGCGCATCACACTTTTTGTGTACACATATGCCCGTCCCCTCCTCTCCCTTGCCCCCTGCCCGACATCTAATAAATGTTATTCTTATATGTGCACTTAAGTGTTGATCAGTTAATACCAATTTGATGGTGAGTACATGTGGTGCTTGTTTTTCCATTCTTGGGGTACTTCACTTAGTAGAATGTGTTCCAGCTCTATCCAGGAGAATACAAGAGGTGCTACATCACCATTGTTTCTTAAAGCTGAATAGTATTCCATGGTATACATAGACCACATTCTATTAATCCACTCATGTATTGATGGACACTTGGGTTGTTTCCACATCTTTGCAATTGTGAATTGTGCTGCTATAAACATTCAGGTGCAGGTGCCAGACCAGCCTTTGAAACCAACTGAGATTCGAAGTCTTCCCTTTTTTCAATTTTGAAAGGAACTGATACATTAGTTTATTATAAGGCTCAAATCATTGATAAACAGTCAAACATGCTATACTTTCCCAGAGAAACTCACAGCACCTCCCCAACCCATTTCCCTCAAAAGTAAAGCAGAGGGGTTAGTTCAAACTCATAGGATCTTCCAGTTTAATTTAAACCTGTAGAATGTGAGCCTCAGTGTCCTCATTTTAATACAAGGATAATAACGACCTCCTAAGTTTTGGGTGACAATTAAATTGGAGGAGGTACGTATGGCCCAGCAAGGTTTTCTCACACATAGTAGGAAGACAGTGAGAGGTAGCTGCCATATAAGTACTGCAAGACTATTAATGTTAGAGCCAGGCACTGTGATAGGTACTTAACCCTTCAATTCTTCATGAGACCAGTGAGAGAGAAGGCTACCCACAGCTTTATCTATATTCTAATAACTAATATCTCTTAACTCCCTAAAATATCCTTACAAGATGCCATTCAGCATAAGTAGCTGAAGGCAAAGGGGATATTTGGGGGCTAGAATCTTCCCACGTCTCACAAAGAATGCTCCTAGGCAGTTACCAAAGGGACCCTGCTCATAACATCCTTCCCTGAATAAAACTTCCAAGGTTGGACCTTTTCCACAAATAGGACCAGGAAAATTCCCATGGTGCCGAGGCACTTGTTTCCAGAGGGTTAGTGGGTCAACTACTGCTCCCTTTTCCCGGTGGAAAAGTGCAAGTTATCCCACAGGCCACAGGGCCAAAGAGAGTTGATGTGGTGTGTGGGAAAGAAAGCAGGGTTAGACCTGGGTTCTCCTCCCAGCTCTGCACCAGCCTGGTGGGATCCTGGGAAAACCACTCCGCCTGCCTCATTACGTGCGCCACTCACAGGCTCACTGTGCACCAGAATCACCTGGGGAATGTAAAATAAATAAAGAAATAACCAATGCCTGGGCCCCTCCCCAAAGTTTCTGACTCCATTACTCTGGAGTGAGGCTCAGGCATCAGTATTTTTAAAGAGCTTGCCAGGTGATTCTAAATGCAGTCAGAGTTGAAACCATTTGGTTAGACGATTATTCCATAATCTTCCAGGTTAATCTAAATCCTATGTTATTCCCAAAACATAGGATTGAAAACTAAACCTGAGCCGAGTTACCGTGTTGCAATGGATTATTCTTTTCCATAAGCCACTTGCCAACTTTTCTTCTTTGGCAGAGAGTTGGTATTGATTTGTGTATCTGACACATCAGTACCATGTGCCTACTATGTGCAAGGTGCTTGAAGATGCCAACAAACAGCTTGATTCACATGGGCTCAATTGCTTCGAAGAGCAGAAGTCTCTCTTCCTCAAATTCACTTCGTCCTCTGGGAAATGGTCAGAAGCTCAGAGCACTTTTCCATCTGGAGAAGTCCATGGGGAGAATGCATTTGCTGTTGCGGCAGAGGAGGAATTTGGCTGCCCTCCCTCTGCTGATGAATGTCCAGGGACTGGGTGAGAATCACCTTTCTTTTACCCCCAGCTTGATCCTTTCTATACCAAGAGTCACCCCACAGCTCCAGAGGTGTTGGGAGCTGTGAACATAGGACGAAGACAAAGTTAGGCATTTGCTTTGGTGTTGACTCCAGAGGGAGGAAAACCCACAATTAGGGGCTCAAAAGATTTGCATCTGAATAAGAGATAATGTTGCATTTTTCAGAGATGTTTAAACTCATTCCTCCTAAATCCAAATATTTATTCATAGCCCACCTCTTTCCAGAAAAGATTTAAGGCAAAAGATTAAGATTTGGCTAGACACCAAAGCAGATAGCCTTCAGATAGAGTCCAGGTTGATGAGCCACTGCCCATAACTTTCTAGAGTAGCAGCCCTCCTGTTTCCATCTGTTAAAAGTCTGTGGACCAGCGGGCGCGGTGGCTCACGCCTATAATCCCAGCACTCTGGGAGGCCGAGGAGGGCGGATCGTCCTGAGCTCAGGAGTTCGAGACCAGCCTGAGCAAGAGCGAGACCCCGTCTCTACCAAAAATAGAAAGAAATTAATTGGACAGCTAAATATATATATATATATATATATATATATATATATAGAAAAAATTAGCTGGGCATTGTGGCACATGCCTGTAGTCCCAGCTACTCAGGAGGCTGAGACAGTAGGATTGCTCGAGCCCAGGAGTTTGAGGTTGCTGTGAGCTAGGCTGACGCCATGGCACTTGCCCCAGACAACACAGTGAGACTCTGTCTCAAAAAAAAAAAAAGTCTGTGGACCTTTCTAGCTTCTGCTCACGGTGTTAATCTTCCCTCCAGGGGCTCTCTCCCTCTCTCTCCCTCTCTCTCCCTGACCCTCCCATCTTCATGCAGCCAGGCATTTTTGAGGGCCATTGAGCATGGTGGAGGGAGAACTACTTATATTCTGGGAACCAGGAAGAGGGGGGTGTGATAAAATGAGAAACACAGGCATAGGACGCAGGATCAACGAGGAGGGGTGGCCTCAGAAAACCTTCTAGTCCTCGTACCCCGGGGGAAACAGGCCCGCTGTGGCAAACCAACTTCCATGGATGGTAAGACATTTCAAACGTTATTTTTGTATGAAAACAATACAGATGTATTATTAAGTAAAATGTAGACATCACACAGATTATTAAGACAGACGAATTCCAATACATCGAGTACACTTCTTGCTTGTAGGAGATCACCCCCTGCCCTGTCTCCAGACCCCTCTCCACTCTGCCCTGCTATGAGGGATACTTCACTGATGTTGGAGAGCAATGGACGAGTCTACGTACCTCATTTTTCAGGTGAGGAATCTGCAATCTAGAGTTTTGTGACTTGTCCAAACACACATGGCCGGTCTAATGGCACAGCTGGGGCCAGAATGTGCTTCTCTGTCATGTACCCGTGTGCTCCGCCAGGTTATAGGGGAACATCACCAGGGAAAGCTGAGGGGAAAGTACTTTTCACTATGACCTTGAATGGGAGCGCTGGATTTGGAATCAGCAAAGGTATGCTTGAGTCCAGCTCTGTTACCTAGAAGCTCTGTGGTTTTGAGCGTGTCCCTTCCCCTTGTAGGCCTCAGCGCTGGCCTCCGTGATATCACTTCTAAAAAATGGCCAGTCTGGTGCTGATCTGAATAACGAAGTCAATACTGACTTGACTTGCCTGTGGCTGGCAGAGTGTGGGAGATTCTAGCTCCATCAACCTTTTCGTGCATGTTGGTTCTATTTCACTAACTGGCAAATCACTCCCTGAAAACAGAATCCATGGCTTGCACTCTTTCGAATCCTCAATAGCAGTAATGAATATTCCATGAATAAACTCTTGGCCTTGCTGACTCTTGAGGGGACATGCAATGAGGAGTCACAAGGAGCTCACCCTTGCCCATTCAGTCCATAGCACGGGAATATCTCGATTCTGGTGCACCTAAACCATTTTTGCTAAATGGTTTTTCGGCAGCATTTATTTGGGTAAAGAATGAGGAAGATGGCTAAAACTTAAAGATATTTTAAGAAAATGATGTTTTGTCTCCAAAGGCTAGGTAATTTTTAGGAAAACTCCCCCAAAATATTTTCCATGCTAAGTAATGTTGAATTTCATTTTAGGTATATACATATATACTTTTACTTAGAAAAAGAAAATGCCATCTCCACCCATAAGCAAATATGTAATGTCTTTTCATTGAGTTTTTCTGAAGTCCCAGGAAAATTCTTCTGCAAAAGGCTTAAAATAATCAATAATGCTCCTGTTGTAAATCTGATCCAAATCTTGTTACTATGTTTTCCCACTGACGTTGTTCTGTTCTACGGAAATCCTTCCTATAGTGCTCAGTAGCTTTTTTTCCCTTCCCTCTTGGGGGGGATCCGGAATAAAATTGTTCATCTAGCATCTGGCACAGTCTTCTACAAAAGATTGAAGGAGGTAGGGGCTTGCCAAATGTATTCCTTTCAAGTAGTAGAAATGTTTCACTTTGAATTTCTGCTCTTTTACCTCAAGGTCACTGGCATGGAGGGTTTGATTGGAAGCAACGGCTTTAAGTGTGGGAGAAAGTGCATCTCATGCTGCTTTGGGCCCCTCCTCTGTCACCCTGAGATTTTGAGCTCATTGCATTCAGTCATGTGTGACATCTGCACATCTTTCACTTGGCCAGGCCAGTTCTGAGCTGATCTCACCATCTTTTGAGTCAAGAAGAAAAGACCTCCACGGTTTCCTGATATTGTGCCCTCTGGAGCTCTCAAGTTCCTCTGTGTCCCGACAGAATGTTCCCTGACTGCAGAAGCATCCTATTCACCCCTTCCCTCCATATGTCTGCCAAGATTTCCCAGGTCTTTACCTGCTACATACAAGCTTTACATGCAGGAAAGAAATGAACCACCCTCCTGGCGAGGACCGGCTTGCCATGCTGACCCCCAGGGTCAGAAAACACAGCCAGGCTAAGGAATGTCTACGGAAAGACCACTGCAAAGGAGGAAAGGGCACCAGCTTTCAAGGTGTTCAACCCTTCTCGGCTGAGTCAGCTGATGGGGCTCCCAGCCAATGCCACATGAAGGGGAGTTTTATGACAGTGACTCCTGGCAACTAAAAAACACACTGAGCTTGTCAGTTCACTGCATCAACGCTAAACTTCAGGCAAGAGAGTCATAGCTTCGGGCCTTTATGGCTGCCTTGCAAATGCCATGGACTGAGGAGGAGTTTCTGGCAGGGTGGAGCAGCAGGTCAGTTAATTGGTGGTGTAGATCATCCCCAAATCATTTCTGTTCGGTGTTGGAGTGTCCTGATGCATTTTCCGTGGAACATGTCCAGGATTCTGGGAATCCACCATGTTTTAGACTAAATAGCAAAGCGAGGTTTGGAATAACTAGGAGAGACTAGAGTGTTGGCCACATTTCCTATCCTGTCTCCCCGTTCAGAACGTCCCCTTGCTTCCCTTGTGGGGCAAAGTCAGCAGGCTCACAGCACTAACCTAGGGCCCTGACTCTGACAGCTTCACAGCTCCTGGAGGGATAGCGCCTATTAGGACTCTTAACTTAAAAGGCCTTCCTTTCCATCCACCTTCCGAGTCAAGTTAACAAGGGTTTCATTAACCTCAGAAAATGGGTTAATTAAATTTTGTTAATTAGATTTGGTGAAAAATGAGTAAATTAAAATGATTTTCCCAGAAGTTCTTCCTACCATACCAGATCTCAGAATTAGAAGCCAATGACCGTGAGTCTCCAAACAGTTATAAAATGGGGTTTCCACTGAGGCAGACACAGGTCCTAAGGCAGACTTGGTCAGTTGCGCAACTGAGCATGTGAGGCCCAAGGGGTCCAACCAAATGACCTAACTGTCTCTGGGCCTGTAGGCTTTGCTTCCAGGGCAGCCCTTTGAAAACGTACCCCCATATGTCTTTTATCATGTCACTTATAGGGTTGTTAATCCGGAATGAGAATCTGTCTCAAAACAGGGCAGCTCCCAAATGTTACCTTAGCTAAGAGTTCACACAATTGTTCAGCAAGAGGCTTGCTTACTCCCCCAG
Organism: Indri indri; assembly: GCA_004363605.1. Taxonomy (NCBI): domain Eukaryota; kingdom Metazoa; phylum Chordata; class Mammalia; order Primates; family Indriidae; genus Indri; species Indri indri. Next base: position 434,530 of record RJWJ010000040.1, read on the forward strand.
ACCTGCCCAACCTTCTCAGAATAGACTGCTGCTGCTGCGTGCCAAGTTGAAGCTCACTTTTTAAGCAATGCTAATTGGAAGTGAACATCTTATAAATAATCCATGCCCACAATCTTTGACGTGCATATACATTCAGCAAACCAAACCCAACAGATTACATTCAGAGTGATTCAATAGGAAAGCCAGTGACATCTGTGACCTTTCACTGCCCAAGCAGACAAAGGGGTGCAGATGCATGTTGGGACAGTATTCTCCTTACCTTCTCCAATTGTATTTCTTGTCCTGGTTGGGCTGTGTTCTAATAAGATATGTAGAATTCACATGTAGGTTTCTTTCTTTCCCTCCCTCCCTTCCTTCTCTCTTTCCTTCCTTCCTTTTTTGTTTTTTCATTCTTTCTTTCCTTTCTTTCTTTTTCTCTCTCTTTGGAAAAAGTGAATAGGATGAGAAAAAAAAAGAACTTGGCTTTCATGTGTTTTGGGGGTCCAAAGCAGGTCTGAGTAATTGGAACCAATTAACTTAAGTGAAAATTTCTGAAGCCGTATTTCATTTGAGTGTTTGGCATTTTCAGGAGAAGGCTGTAATTATGTTGCCTGGAAAAATAATAGGTGGTTTGGAGCCATACAGACGTACAGTACCCCTGAAAATAGATGCATTTTCTGAGAGTGATAGGAAACGTGGTGATTCTTAGGACCCATTCCCCAAATTCCTTTTATACTTATTTTGTCTCTTGCATCTGTTCTTTCCAAACCACAAGAGCTTAGCACAGTTCTGCAGTGCTGTTCGGGGAGTGAGGTGGGGGAGCTGGAGCTGAATTTTCCATATTCATGCCCTCAAATAGACCCTCAGAGGTCCCCTGTGGGAGGGAAAGAGAAACTCAAGCCCAGTACAATAACATACGCTTCTGGGGTCTCCATGCTCCTCAAATCTATTTTTAAAAGCACGCTTTAGTAAATTATATATAACATATAGCACATCATGAATGTATGTGTACAAAATGATGAAATGGAATCACTTCGGGTTGTGAATGTCATTCAGGGTTTTTCTTCAACCAAATTCATATCCAGGGTGAGCCACACAGCCTCGCCTCGAGAGATTGGGCCCCTCTGCTTGTGGGTCGCTGCTGCCTGTCTCCCCATGGGCGGTTAGGCAGAGCCATTGCATGGACCGCTGGGTGCCCCGGAGACCACCATGTTAGTCTAACAGATGCTTCCTCAACATCTGCATTCCTCAGTCTGCATTCCTCAGCATGGAGGAGCCAGGGGCATGTAGAAACCACCTTTGCCAGCCTGCTCTACCCCACCATCATCTCTGTGAATGCATGGGTCTGACTCCTTCACTCCTAGGCTTGACGGGAGCAATGGGAGACACAAGTTGGAATGGAATTTTCCAAAGTTACACTGGAGTTGAGAGCAAAATAAAATAAAAAACACAACACAAAAAGGTGTTAGATGTGATGCCTGGCTCCCCAGTACCCCACAGAAAAGAAAGTGGATGCCTCTCCCAGGTCACTGCACTTACCACATCTTCCTGAAGGTCTGGCAGCTGCCCCTGCAGAACCTCCCTTTGCACAGGGCTACCACCCCCAGAAGAGCCCTCGGGTATTTGAGGGTAGCTATACTGAACGGAGTTACAGAGTTTCATGCATTCAATTCTCCTTAGCCAGTCTATAGTGGCAGCTCAAGTTCACTGTGGCTCACCCAAGTCAGGGGAACAGAAATAAGGGAGCCAAGTGAGATTTTCATGCTTGGACATTTGCAGGAAACTGACTGAAGAGGCTCCCCAAAACTGAAGTCTACAAGACTAGCTTGTGAGTTAGGAAAGAGTCTTTAAAGCCTCTCAAAACCTAGAAATCTTCTAAACAGAGCCTAGATTGAAAAATCCTCCTAAACCGGCATGTTGGAGAGGAAGGGGGCATCTCTGTTCTTCCTTCTTGCACAAATCAGGTGAGTGGGCTCACCCAAAGTGTGCAGGGTGGTGGCCCCATTTCTAGTACATACAGCCTTTCTCTATTGGAACAGCCAGAAACCACGCAAGTTATGCTTAACTAGCCACAAGGCACGGAAATAAATCAGGGAAACCAAGCAGGCAGTATGACTGAACTCAACAAGGCTGTGGACTTTTGTCTGCAAGCCTCTGGATAACAAAATACCATCAGGCAGGATCACAAATTAAAAGAAAATATATGCATTTTGCAACCAGATGAAATACTCTGGCTAAGTTCCAGAGCATTCTCTTCAATTCTTTTTTTTTGAAGAAGAGGGGCCTAAATTTCATTAGCTAAAATCTTTTAAAGCATCATTTAAATTCTGCTTTTGGAAATGAAGAATTTGCCTTTTAATGACAAATCTGCATTTCATCATCAAGATGGAACATGACATCCTTGGCTTAGTTATTCTCCTGAGAAGCAAGCCCTTGTTGGTACAGTGTGCTTAGAATAGAGACAATGAGTACAGCAAATTTATTTCCAGCACAAGAGAGTGGATGCATATAAACGTACGAACCTAGAGCCCTGAACAATGCAGCTTCTATTCCAAGTGGTTCAAATCCCCTTCAACAAAACTTTGGAAGTAATTCCATTGTTCTATTGTTTTCCATCACCATTCTAAAAATAGGGCAAGTCACAAATATAAGAAATATTTCGGGATGACAGAAAAAATGTTATTAACATTTTTGATAATGTAGGCCCAATATGTCAGAAGCATTGTGTTAGGAGCAGGTATGTCAAAAGCAAGTTTAAGTACTTAAATAATGGGCAGTGAGAGAAAATTGGATATTGCAAGCCACTGGAATGCTTCAGAGTATAGCACTGTCAAAGCTATAATAAAATCAAACTTTATTTTAGTGTAAATACAATTTATAATAAATATCGTATTATTATAACAAATGTGTATAAATAAATCAGTAAATAGTAATTTACTAATGTCTAATAAATAGATTAGGAAATAGTAATTTACTAATGTATAATAAATAAAGAATAATTGAATAATTTATTTATTATGTATTTATTATAAATTTATTATAATTATTTACTAATATTTATTATTTCAGTATAATAAAATAATATTTATAGCCTAATTTTGATATTGCCTTTTTTCAGATTACAGTCCTGAACTGATTGAAGACTAGTTTGGGCCTGAGCGTAGGCATGACATACTCATGAAGAAATACTTCAGGAAAAGGGGACTTTCTGCAAGTGTTCCTTCCACCAGCTCCCAGACATAATGAGGAGAGAACTGGAATAATTAACTATGATTGGAGCTAGATATTTTCATGTGAAACGTCGAGATAATGAAGGCAAAGGTGTCAGTGGCAGAGACTGGACCCGGATCACATTTCCCAGCCCTTTTGTATTGAGGAAGGGCTTTGGGAGCAAGGCAGTAAGAGCAGGTGTACATGTTCCACATTCTCCTTTTCTCTTTGTTTTTTGTAGTTACCTTGGATACCACACAGTAAAGATGGAGGTGACAAAAGATGGAAGGAGCCTGGAGCCCTGAATGGCTTCATGGGCCAGAGCCTCACACTGTCTCCCCAAATCATATTAAAATGGTGATGGGAGGAACAATACACCTTTATTCTGCTAATGTGTTGAAATTGTAGGGATATTAATTTGAGCAGTTAAAGTTACTTATCCTAATACAGTATCCTTATGCTGAATTGTTGAGATAATCAGTTCAAATAGCTTCTTTGCCTGAAACTGTGAGCACAGCTTAAGCAATATTGAATCCAAATCGAGGTATATTGATCAAATGGTACTCACTGCACAACATAGCCGAATGTGGAAATCACTTCCTCGGTTGTTACCCAGTCTGCTTCTAGTGTTCTTTACATGGAATAACATTCATGAACAACCAAGGCACAAAACAGTACAGAGGACCATGCCAAAATAAGTCTTTGATTTCTCTCCAAATAAACTGGGGGGTGGGCGTGTGTTATTTGGTTTTAGTTACAATTCAAAGACTCTTTGCTTTTGGACAAAGCTTCATACACTCTTTAAGGCAGAACTCACCAGAGGGCCTGGTTCAAAAGTTTTAGGGGATTCTTTGAGTAATGTTTTCCAGAATTTAAACTTAGGACTTGACTATAAGCATCAGTGTTCAAAATCTTAGAGGATATCAAAGCAAAATTCTTTGTATTCTTCCAGGAGGGAATTATATAAAAATCATTCCCCTGGAAAGTCAAGTTCAGAGCTGGAGGGTTGGCCAATGGAGGCCTCATCCACAGCAAGAACAAGGAACTTGAGCCTCAGCAGTGAAAATATCACCTACTACTTCACTACTGCCCCTTGGATGAAAATCAGAACAAGCTTGCATTTAAACCACTCAAAATGCCATGTACATTAAATTCTGTGTCTGGGCCAAGTGGTTCCTGAGGCAGATGGTGCACAGTGTTTGAAAACTTGGTATTATTTAAATGAAACAAGCATTCCACTGCTCTCAATCACACTAAGCTATGAAGATTTCACACCCAGCGACTCTATCAGCAGAGCTCTCTCTGTCTCCATTTGCAGCATTAGACAGATAAATAAATATCCTTTAGATCAAGTTATCTGCCTGATGTTGCTTAGAGAGACAGAGACTCTAACGACCAAGTTGGTGTAGTGCTGGGTCATTACCGTCTTCCTCTGAGACCCGCTGTTTGGGGGAGAAGTGTGCAATATCATGCGATATGACTTTACGAAAGTATTAACATGCCTAAGATGACTTGAAATTGCCAGTCTTCTGGGCTGTTGTGGGGGACATTGGAAGGAATCAATGAACATTTCCAGGAGATTACAGATATCGCAGGGGAAATCGTTAGTTAGCACTGTGCACACAAAGCTGACTTTAGACACCTGCAAAAATCAGAATCATTGTAAAAAAAAAAAAAAAAGAAGAAGAAGAAAGAAAGAAAAAATAAAAGAAAGCCAGGGAGCTGTATCCCATTCCAAGTAATAGTGTTCTCACCTTCCAATGCCTCCATGCCATTTTCCAAACCTGAAGCTCCCTGGAGACAGGTTCAGTCACTGACCGGGCATCTGAGTTCCACCTGCTTCATACTGGGCTGCCTTATTTGCTGAAGAACCTCCGTCATGAGCTGTAAGTGACTTGGTTCCTATGCTTAAGAAACAGCAGCCTGCAAGGCAAAGAGCAGAGCAGCAGGGATGGACTCAGCATTCGTCTCCAAAACCATTCCCACATTTTATTGGGATAAATTCTGACTTTTATTCCTCTCTTTATGATCTGTCTCCTGTCCCTTGGGATTACAATGCCCCACGGCTTTGCTAATTCTTGGGAGAAAGGCATTTACCAGGACAAAAGCGGAACCTGCACTCTCAAAGGCTTCCACGGGCAGTCGTCACGTTTGTTTGCTATCTTCTCGGGAAACAATGACGTCTGGATAGCACGGGCAGAAGTGACAGAAGCCTATAAGAGCCAGGCTGTGACAGCCGGGAAGCTAATGTGTGCTACCACAGAACCCACAGAGGGGAAAAACTTTGAAACATTTTAAAAATGCAGGTGCACAAATTACTCATGCCAGGAGCGGCAGTGGCACTTTGTAATAAAATCTTATGTTTATTTTCCACTGTTGAATACACATACCTTAGTGTTCCCAGAGAGAGAAGTCTACAATGCTATCCAATGAACAGTTTGCAGATGGATTAAATACATGTACCAATGAAATAAAACGTGCAGATTTGGGGCTTTTTGCCTCCTACCTTTGCTCTGGGCCCACAGCTCCCCAATGATGACACGGGAGGTTTGTGCAAAGATCTGAAGTCGAGGAGGATTAGTTTAAAGAGTCAGATGGAAAAGGACACAAATGAAAATGCTTCTGCATGAGCCTGAAAACTGAAACTTAGCAATGAATGATTCTGGCTTTGGAGCCTGTGACAAGTAGCGAATGCGGGACATTTCCAGTGGCTTCACAGTGGGCAGGGCAATGGTCAGGGAAGCTCAATGGGACTTATCGGTCAACGGGACTTCTGGTTCTTAGGAAGCTTTGAAAGGGGGGAGTGCGGGGTACATGTAAGGGTCTTTGTTGCTAATATTTTTTCTGAGGCATATAGTTTGCAGGGGCAAGTCTTCAAGTTGCCACTTCCTGAGAACTCATTCATTTTAGCGGAAATGTATTTCAAGACTAATAGTTGAATAGCATATTATTGGCACTGTGTAGGGACACCAAAATGTGCAAGACAGGCTACCAGCACCAACTGGACTAATTATCTAGTGGAGTTCACAAACCATATAATGTGCAGCAGAACTGTATGGGATATTCAGGCAATAAACCCCACAGTGGGGAGGGAGACGGCCCTCTGGCTAAGGCGATGGGCGAGGCTTTGCAGGGAGAGCAGGCTGGACTCTGGCCCATAGGGAAGACACATGAACCTATTGTGAAGGCAAAGAAAGGGGAGTTGAGTTTGAGAAGGACAGGAAGACCTCTGCTGCTGTTGCACAGACTTTGGTTAGGAGAAGAGAAGGCAAGAACCCTGGAAATGCATTGAGTCTGCTTCTCTGAGGGCACAGGAGCATAACCCAAGCCTTCCAGAACTTTCCATCCCACACTGCCATTTGGACACTAGGACTTCTCTTATTTGCTAGGTCTAGCCAGCTCTCTATGGGAGCCCCTCTGACGGCTACTCAAACTGGTAATGAAACATTCAGAAGACATGTTGACGAATGCGCGCACGCGCGCGCGCGCGCGCACACACACACACACACACACACACACGAGTGCTAACCTGGCCACTCCCCCCACCCACCCCACCATCCTTGTGTCTGCCAAGGGAGTGGCCTCCTTGAGAACAACAGATTCTAGCGCTGTGCAGGGAGGGAACATTCTGGTGTGCCTGTTATCCCAGTGAGGATGGAAAAAGAGGGCACAAAACGAATCTGTATCCACGTCAGAAATCCTAACCAGGATGCACAACGGCCGGCTTTCCCCCAGCCCGGTGACAGAATTTGCATCTGCCACAAAGAGGAAGCCGATCTCCCGTCTGTCCGAAGCTCTCAATCTGTTTCGATTCTCTCAGCTCCCCCTCAGGAGCGGGCGGAGGTGACACCAAACATTGTCCATCCAGGCATTACATGCAAGGTGGTGCGGTGCAGGCAGGGGAGGGGCCCTCGCTGTCCCCTCACTCTCTCCCAGTGGGGACAAGGAGGAGAGCAGGGGCACCGTACCCCAAGGGCGATATCCCCCCTGCACCCAGCCGCCTCGCCCGTGCACACTACTCCAGCCCACTGTAAATCAAGTAACTGTTGTGTGCAGATTGATCGGCGGTGGGGTGTGGCCTGCTCCACAGCCGGATCAGCAGTGGCGTGCGTACCGCTGGGCCAGCCGGGCACCTGGATGTTTCCGCGTGTTCAGGAGCCATCGCCAGCAGCCATCTTGCTTCGTCGGTCACAGCAACCACAGGTGTGAGCTAGAAAGACGGGGGAGAATACTCCACCCCTTCCCTCCCTTACAGATCTGTCTTGAGGTTCAGAATCTTCTTTCCCTGGCATCCTGGGCCGTATTAGATTCTATTTTCGTGCCCCCTCTTCAACCAGAGTGAGGCTTGCGTTGGCATCTGAGCAACCACCTGCTGTAAGCTCTTTAGTTCCTGTTTGCTGTAAATCTGGCTTTGGGTCTTGGGTATCTTCACAGCTCGTTCTGTGGTGAGAGAGGAGCGTTTCCGTCTCGAGGTAACTCCCAGCAGGCTTCCAGCTTCCTCCAGATGGAACTGTGCCCTGCCGTAGCCTCTGGGAAGATCAGCTGCCTCTGGCTTTAGCATTTTTCTGTGTCTAACAGGCAACAGCCCCAAGAACAATTGTCTTGGAGGAGGGAGGCAGAGCCAGGACTGAACACTGGCTGCCACGTAGGGAAGGGAGCCATTTTTAAAGCCCTCCCGAGTGCTCAGTGGCGAACTCAAGCTCCCGAGTGTTGTGGGGCTTCACACAGGTGAAAACATGAGATGAAAGGGAATGAAGTGACTGCTGACAGACTGGAGAGCATGACTTAATCAGCAGCTAAAATCAATGAGTCGAAGGCTGCTGCCCCCCAGCAAAAATCAATTGGGGAAAAAGGACGGCTGGCCTAGATCCCGCCTGTATTTTTATTTGCCCCAAGACCACCCGGAACTCTTCCTATTCTGTTCCTGCCCTGCCCAAAATGCTAATTTAGGCTGTAACTTAGCAGCTCCCTGAATATTTCCTGGAAATTGAGCATCCTACCCTGAATTAATAAATTGAAAGGGGCAACCCCAAATCTCAAAGGATTAACACAATAAAAGCTTATTTCTCACACACTAAAACCCATATGGATATTTCTCTTCTGGCAGCTTTCCCAGGTGGCTCTCCTTCAAGCCATGACACAGGGACCCAGGCTTCTCCCATCCTGAGGTGTCTCCAACTTTAACCAAGAGCCTCTCCAGTGACTTCAGAAGCAGAAGAGAATGTGGGGAAGGCCCATTAGTACTTAATCATCTCAGCCTGGAAGTGACACTTGCTACTTCCATTTGCATTCCATTGGCCTGCATGGGTCACTTGGTCCCACATAGAGGTAAGCCTTGGCTAGATAGCTTTGGACTCCAGACAGTTGGCTCTGCCATATGCCCCAAAATAATATCCATATTCCCTGACAAATAAAACTCAGAATCCTAGGACCATCAGTTGGAAATATTCCTACCTACCTTGGATCTCCTCCCTGGATTCAGAAATCCAACCATCATTGACACTTGCCCTGGTCCCAGGTAGCCTGTTTCACCATCTCTACCCTCTTAATGTCTTTTACTAAACTTCGTACACCTATTTTTCTTTATCTTCATACTTTCTAGTTGTTCTCTGGAACTTCTCTAGTTTCTATGCATGTAATATTGGTTCTTGTTCTTCTTTGCCTTAGTTGTTATAGACCATATCTCATTGTGGACAGATTTGAGTTCAAATTTAACAAGATTCCTGAAATTACAGTGGTGGGTGATATTAAAGTATTTTTTGTTTTAATTTTTTCTGGTCTTCTAGGACTTCCAGGACACCAGGAGCTTTTCCCATGTTGTGCCATCTGGAAGCTCAGGTTATCAAATCACAGGGTTCCCAGCCGAGGCACGATATGTATGGCAGTGCCCACCTCAGCTCTCACACATGCTCTTCCTCTGCAGATATTTATAAAATTTAAAGGTTCTGAGGTGCCAAGGAGTTATTATATTAATAGAAGAAGTGAGAGGCTGTATTCCTCTAGGGAGAAGCTCTAGTCTTCCTACCTATTGAATGAATCATCTTCAGACTCCTACTCTCCATTAATATTTTCTTTATAAGTTATCTACAATGGAATCCTACTGCCACCCCCTATTTAAGAACCTGTATTGTCAGAATGGGCAAGGCCATGCTCTCTGATGTTTAGGCACCTCCACAAGCTACAATTGCTCTGCTCAGTAATCATACAATCACTCACTGAAGAAAGGTTTACTGACCACTGCTATGTGCAATGTTGTAGGTACCAAGAAAATGGAGGCGGATAAGCATGGTCTTCGATCCCAAAGAGGTCAGAGTCTCATTCAGGAGAAGGAAATGAAGAGAAACAGTTCTAATTCAACGTAAGCCCTATCCTTTCACTTTGTTCAAGATACCAGAGTGTGGTGCAAAGTGAAAAATTGCTTAGCTCCATTTAGAAGGGATGAGATTCCAGAAAGTTTTGCTTCATGGAGAGTATGATGCTTAAGTTGGATCTTGAGATAGGAGACAGAATCGTCTTTAAAAATAAGAAGGTGATATGGAAAGAATAATCTAGTCTACAAGAATAGCATGTGCAAAGAAATAGTGCATAATGAAAAAAACTCTCAGTTAAGTAGAAACTTACAAAGTATATGTGGATGCAAGCGGGGAGGGGGTGGGAAGTGGCAAAAACAGTTTAGGTAGAAAGACACAAAATCCTGACTGCTGTGGCTTAGGATCTAACAAGGCTTGAAGAAGAGCAGAGAGCACAGCTACTCTCCTGAGTAATTCTTGCCTTGAAAAGGGAGATGCTTTCCAGACTGTGCTCTGTGGTCAAGCCATTCTGTTCTCTGCCTAAACTTCCATAACTATCATACTGTGCCTTTCCTAATGTCTGTGATACCTACCCATATCCCAAACTTGCCGAATTCTCACTCAAATGCTCCATCCCACACTGATTGCTGTCAGGGCAACTACAGTCACACGCGATGGCCCTGCACCCAAACTCTCAGGTCATGTGGCATCAGCTCCAAGCCAAGTGACCCTGAGTTATCTCTAATAGAAGGACTTTCCTCTCTTCAACTAGATTTCAAGTTCTTTGATGGAATAGAGTGAGTGATCATCCACAATTTGTGTCTCCCACCACACCCAGCACAGTGCTGGCCACAAAGAAATTATAAAATACATATTTAATGATTAAGAGAAAGGGAACATTGATAAGGTCATCTTAGGCTCCCAAGCATTAGAATTACCTACGATGGTTGTTAGAGTACAAATATGAGGGGCCCAGTCAGAAGTCAAAAGGAGAGGTCATATGCATATTTATTAAGTGCCCTAAGTGGTTTTTATGAGCATGGAAATTTGAGATTTAGTGGCTTAGAGCAGGAGTTGGCAAACTTTCTGTAAAGGGCCAGATAGTAAATAATTTAGGCTTTGTGGGCCAGATACGGTCTGTGTTGCATATTCTTCTTCTTTTGAACACTTTAAAAATGTAAAAACCATTCTTGGTTCATGGGCTGTCCAAAAACAGGCCATGGGCTGGATTTGGCCCATGAGCCTCATCCTAATTGTTGACCTCTGGCAGAAAGGAGGGGTTCCTCACCTCCTCTAGAAGCTTCAGAGACATGTAAAATCCAGTGGCCGTAGGTGTGGACAGTCCAGAGAGAAATCTCCCCGTATGTTCTCTGCAGGAAGCAGGGCCTGCTTGCTCTACAACTCTCCCTTATTCCCTGGCATCATGGGACCATGCCTAGGCTTCTCCGTGGACATCCTCTAATCCAGCCAGCATCATGGGACAGTTGGTTCTGGCTGCCACTTCCCAGAACCCACACCCCTTGGCGCACCTACATTGGGTCCTAGGCACAACGTGTCCATGCTATTACCTGAATATGGACAAGGGAGGTGCTAAAGCCAGAATGGGATTGCAGTTGCCAGACCCCTGCCTTCTCCCCACCTGCAGGTTAGTGGATCACTTGCTGCAGGGGTCTGGATGCCAGCATCTAAGAGCCTCGGGACCACCTGTCTAGTCCCGCTTCCGCCACTCCCTGTTTTGGATCCTCCATGGGCTTTTCTTTGCAAAAAACAAAAGTCCGTTCCCATCCTGCTGCACTCACAGGAAGAGGCTGGCAGTGGTTAAGAGATCACTCTCCTCATTCAGCTCCTCAGTGAGGTGTGAATTTGCACAAGATGATTCAATATATTTTCCTTGTGTGTTCTTCAGTACATTCACACTGCCCGGTGAATATTTGACATTTCCGTGTGCTGCTCTTAGTTGCCCATGTTAGGGACCTGCCCCTGCCCTGACTATGGCTTTTAAGCAAGGACAGCAAGAATAAACACAAACACAGAGTCCTTTGCAGCGTGTCAGTGCCCAGGTAGCCCTCGGTTATCTGCTGTGCTCAGTGCTCCAGAGGTAGTGCTGAAAGGGTAGAGAGCCCTCCTTCCAAGAGGGTTTGCAGGCAGTCTTGCCAGCAGGCTGGGGGTGGACAGAATGACCCCTCCAGTTCCATCCAGTCTCGGTATCCTGTCATTTCTCACATGAGTCCATTTTATGCCCTGGGTTCATGCACATCAATTAAAAACACAACAGTTTATGCTTCCACAGGAGGGAGGAAAATGAACCATAGCAGTCTTCTTACCCAAACCAGACCTCATTTTTCCAAGTCACCACCCTACTCTCATCTGTAAAGCGCTAAATAGCCTGAGACCCAGTTATCTTTGTGACAATCTCTCCCCAGGTGCCCCATCATGGTAATTACGCTCAGCAAGGGGGGTTGGGCTGCCCATCTCTGGAGTTAAACGCATTAAGACAAGAGGCTGAGAGATCTTCACAGAGGGTCCCCGCCCTTGAAATGACAGGGGCGTTCCCCTTCCTTGACTACTAGGGTTGGGGTTTGGAGGATCTTGGGGTTTGGTCTAAGGCTCTGGATTGCCATGGAGCTTGCTGTAAAATGGATTCTGTGCTCTGATTAGTACTTTGGGGGAGATGTTTACAGTGGAGTCAGGAGAGAGGAAGAGCAGAAGCGAGTGCGTGAAGCGAACAGGCTCCATTTCATGAGATGAAATGTGGATTAAAACAAAACGAGGAAGGTCGTTATTCCAATTGTTGAATATGACGAACATGCTGACTTGTGAATATTTCTCAAAAAACTTAACAGGAGTTTCTTCTTGTTATACTTCAGAGGATGGGATATTTTCCCTCTGTGCTGTGAAAAGATAGAATTCTAGAACTTGTACAGGGTAAAGACTGGGCTGGAGGCAGGAGGCCACCTAGGACCGGGGAAGAGAAAGGATTCCTGAACAGTGGGGTTGTCCTGACTGATAAGAGAGGACACTTTCTTCTAGTAAAAAGGAAAGGAAATTTCTAGAGGGAAACAGCAAAAGTTCAAATATAAGATAATCGGAACCTGGGATGGGGACTTGGTTATGAAAAGAGAAATATGTTCAAGGAAGAGGAGGAAAGAGTAAGAGAAAGAAAGAGAGGAACTGGGAGACCTACGGTACTCTCTAGGGAAACAAAAATATTCTGGTGTCTCACAGTTTGATGAAAGGTTGGGTAAAATTTTTCAAGAGACAATAAAAAACAAATTCTCCATTTGTCTTGCCTCATGGAATGAAATGTCAGAGACGACCTGCAGTAAAAGATAAAAAGAAGTGAGAGATGTGCTCGTGGCTGTGTAACATGTAGCTTTTCTAGCCAAAAAGAAATGTCAGAAAGGCCACATCCTATTTGTCTAAGTTGGGCACCAATATTATTCCTGTAATGGTTAGCAAGGAACCATCCCCAATATTCAAATATCTATCTGTGACAATACCTGGAAGAATCCATCAATGTTAGACTTTAGGAAGACAATAAAAATATTTTTTGAAATAACTGCACATATGCTATGAAATGAGAACTATATGTGGTAAACCATAAAGTATAATTATATGCAAGAAGCTATAAATGGATCTATACTGGGGTTCTGTTATCAAGTTTTATTTATTCCTCACAAAAGAAATGGTTAAACAACAAAACAAAACAAAAGCCTCATAGATGGTATGGATAAGACTAGAGTCTGTGTTCTGATTTGGTTGGGACTGATTTTCTTCTCACCTTGCCTGGGTGCTTCAAAGCCTCTTGACTGCAGTGTTTAGCACGCAGAAGTCTGCACTACAATTAGTGCAAAGTCCTGGGTTCTGAAGCTGGTAATTTCGAGTGGGAGGGAAAAAGTCCAGCATAATTTTTCCTTCTCTTTCTTCTTCGGGTGGCATTTTGCCATCTCCTCTGCAGGACCAGGTCCTCGGGACAAGCCTTTGCTCTGTCACTCCTGTTGTCATCAGACAGCATCTGAGCTCTGGAAACACTACTGCCTCCCTCAGACCCTCGAGTCCTAGAGGTTTTCTGTGGTTAGAAATCTCGGGTTTGCCTTCTCACCACTTGTTTTTATTTGTTTTTGTTTCTGTAACCAGTACCCCATATAAAATTCCCTCTTATTGAGCTGATGCGAGCTCTGTTTTTCTGGCTGGATTCTGGCTGATTGAGGCACTTATTGCTATCTGCAGAAAATGATCAGATAGTATACGTGTTTTTCTAATTAAAAAAAACAGGGACTGCACTAATTTATTACTAAAGATCATTTGTTTTTCCCCATGCCCACTTCAAAATATCTGCTGGCAGTTAATTATTACTAGAGAATGGTTTCCGTCTACTTTATGGATGGTCTGTATGTCTGTCTATGCTACAGAGATGGGTTTATATTGCTCCTTCTGTTGGAAGAATAACTTCTGTCAAGGACCAAGACTCAAGATGCATCTCTCATTGAGCAGAAGCATAGAGTTGAAGGCATTTCCTGCAAATCACTGTTAAAATCCTCCATGGCTATAGCAGATTGGGGTGTTAGTGTCACACCATTCAGTCATGGTGGGCACAGGTGAAAGTGAGGTTGGTCCAGAAGCCACTTGGGTGATTTGTTGAGCAAACAAAACAGGCAATTTCCCAGTGAGAAAACGTAAGGGAAGGAAAGAGCAAGGGACCCACACCCAGGAGCTGAGGACTTTTTTGTTTTGTTTTGTTTGAGATAAGGTCTTGCTCTGTTGCCCATGCTAGAGTGCAGGGTGTCATCATAGCTCACTGCAACCTCAAACTCCTGGGCTCACGTGATAACTCCTGCCTCAGCCTCCTGAGTAGCTGGGACTTCTGGTGTGTGCCACGATGCCCAGCTAATTTTTCTGTTTTTAGTAGAGACGGGGTCTTGCTCTTGCTCAGGCTGGTCTTGAACTCCTGACCTCAAGCAATCTTCCTGCCTCTGCCTCCCAGAATGCTAGGATTACAGGAGTGAGCCACAATGCCTGGCATGAGGACGTTTTTTAGAGTCCACTAGAGATGAAGAAGTTGACTACCTGAAAGATTTTTTTTTTTACTGCAAACTTTTTATTTTGAAAATTTTCAAATCTATAGAAAAGAGGAAGGAATAGTACAATGATCACTTACGTGCCTTCCACTGAAATTTGGCAGTTGTTGACGATCGTTGCCATATTTTCTCTCTCTCCCTTTTTTGCAGAACCATTTAAATGTAAGTTTGAAACATTATTAACACTTTACCCTTAACTATTTCAGTATGCATCTGTTAAGCATAAGTTCATCTGAAAGATACGGTGGACTGTGTATAGTGAGTTAGGGTAATGTTTAAGAGCTGTTTTATTAAAGAATTTCAGGGGAGATGGACACACACACACACACACACACACACAATGAGAAGTGATGGTCAGAGGATCACATTCAATAATTCAATTCAATAAACACTTTTAGAAACACCTTCTCTCTGCTAGAGACTGTGCATCTGGCTCAGGGAATAGGGAGAAATAAATGAAACTGTCTCTGCCCTCATGAAGTAAATAAAAACTGGGTTGAAAAGAATCACAAAGAATGAGGTGAAAGAATGCAGAGGGTGTGTAACATATTGTAGAAGTCGAGGTGTGACAAAGAGATGAACTAAGGCAAGAGACTGAGGCAAACATGGATATGATGAAGGCTTTGGAGAAACAGAAGGTTTGATTCCTGATAGTGAGATAGGCTGGGTCAGGTAGCAAGTTTCTGCCTCTTAACCTGGCATGTTTTGCACATTCTAACAAAGTCAGGTGTGTCTGTTTGCCCACCCAACCATTACATGGATAGCATCTTGCTGTAACTCCACAAGGAATGAGATATGGAGGGACACACACAGAAAGAACTGAACTTCTAGGGGTTCAAAAACTCAAGTTCTGTTCCCTGGAAAAAAAAATCAAGAAAATTCTCATGTCCACTAGCTATTCTGTGCTCTTGGGCACGCACCTCATATTGACATTGTCTGTAATTAGAGTGAGCTCGACATGGAAATTGTGTGTATTTATCAAGGACTGAACAGGATAGAATTTACTCTTTAGTACATAGGCGCAGTGGGTCACCATCTCCATAAAACTCTGGTTTGCTTTGTGTGTAGATTTTAGAGATTTAATTCTTGATTGTGAGTTTCTTTATTTTGCAAGTTCCTTTTCCTAACGGGAGGAACTTCCGCATGTAGTTTTCATAGACTATTTTTATCACACATTTACGTGCTTAGGAGTTACTAGTTTAACGTGGCAATTAAGATAAATAATGTAATCATGTGTTTATAAGCCTTCATGATAAACCTTTATATGTAAAGACACAATTTTGACATCTAATCTTCTTATAAAACTTCAACTTAAAATTTCAGGAGAAAAAGACTTTTCCCCTCGAGTTACAGTGTCTCGGGTATTTTCAGATTTATTCGGCAAATTGCTGAAAGGAGCATATCTGCCTTTGAGACTCAGTAAATGGGAATTCTGAATAGCACACAAGTGTGTGGATGTTCGATTTTCAACTTATTTTTAATTTATATAGCTAAAAAAATGACAGAACTTTCCTGGAATTTAAATTCACTCCTGCTTGAAATCATAATACATAATATCAAAATCACACTGTCCAGAGTGAATTTTCCTGTTATCCGAGTTAATAATTGTGATGAGATCTTTCCTTTTCTCCTCCTAAATGACACCCTTTTGGAATTTGGCTTTGCTTTCACTCAAGCCTGGACTATAAAGTATCTACATATGACCATCACAGCAATCACAGCGAATAACAATAACTACCCTGTGTCAGGAGATTATGCATCCCAGGCCCTGTGTTTTAGCAACATTCTCTCAAGGTGCGGAGAGTTCTGGACGCATACAAGTGTCAGCTGGGCCTTTGGACACAGTTCTGACCAGCTCCCAGTTACACCTGTACCGTGGATGAGTCTGTGTTTTGCTGATTTGTGATTCCCAGACAGCCTCAGTGTTTACTTCTCATTACGGAATTGGTGTTTAACATTCTCAGCACAGGAATGCCAAGTGAACTCTCATTTCTTCAGTGGCTGATTCTTCTCACCCTGGTGAAGGCCTTTGTTGAAGCTTATTGACTCTGCAGGGAATTTGCTCGTGTGGGGGCTTTCAGGGAGCAGGGACAAGGGGCAAACACAGCCCCAGACATTGTGAGGACGTAGTCGGCCAAGATGTCCCCAGATCCATGACCAGAGATGCCAGTGGCCTGAGCCGGTGTTCGGTTCTCTCCCAGGCTGTCTCAGGCTGTCAGAGGAACGCGCCTGGCTAACTGCAGAATGCCCAAGCCACGCCACCATGGAAGGCGCAACACAATCCCCATTGTTCCTCCTGAAGCAGCCGTGTAGTTAGCACCAGGGCTCTTCCTTTAAATCACGGCTGCATTATGTCAAATAGAATTTGTCAGCCATCAGCTAGCGGAATGCAGTAATTGATCATTATTCCCCGAGAAAGGTAAAAAAAGCAACAATTAAAAAAGCCATGAGAGAATTTATTAAAGCAAAGAGGGGAGGAAATCTCCAAAACCCTTTCATCAAGCTAACTGGAAGGAGACAGGGAGAAATTGAGAAATGGTACTTCAGGTCCTTCATTGATTTGCTTGGAGGCAAAGCCCTGAAAAAAAAAAAAAAAAAAAAACACAACTGATCAATCCGGAGAGGCATCCGCTCTGCTAGAGGCCTCGTCAACATCCCCCTGCGGGTGGCAGCATATTAATTGCAGCGGTGTTTGCTGTGAATGAATTTCTTTAATGTTCATTCATTCATTTATTTGTTAATTCATTATTAAGTGTGGTGTGCAATTAAAGGGGCTGTCTCACCTGGCTTCTGCTGCATTCATCCGGCCGGACGGATAAAGCTGAAAACAGAAACAGGAAAAAAAAGACACATCGAATTTTCTTACAGTTGTAGATTGGGGTGTAATATCAATAACTTTAATGGAAGCAGAGTTGGTGCCCTGATAGGAGCCCTGCTGCTCCTCAAATAAATGGCTTGGCTCCACCTCAGCATTTATCTGCCAGGACTCAGCTTTATCAGGGCACCAACTCAGATTCCATTAATGTTATCTCTTAATTAGCTATGCGATTAACCTGTGTTACTCCTGCACGATAATGAGTCGAAGACAGAACCAGAGAAGTTCAGCTGCCTTATAATTCCCTCTCCAGAAGCCAAATCATTCTGGAAACCATTCCAGGAAAAAAAAAAAAAAAAAAAAACCCTCAAAGCAGTTCTGATTCGTTGTTCACTTGGATACAAGGGCAAATTTTGCACTCTTTGGAGGGGAAAGCAAGTGGGATTTGAGCTCACATTTATGATACTTAGATGGTACCAGACACTCTTCTACAGCCTTCCATTGATAACTTCATTTAACCTTCATAGCAGGCCTATGTGGTGGGTCCTGTTATTAGCCCTACTTTACAGAGGAGGAAATTGAAATCCAGAAGGTCAAATAACTGTGTCCCAAGGTCACATAGGTGAGAGATGGCTGAGCCAGGATCCAAAGGCAGGCTAAAGACAGGAGCCTGGGCACCAAGCCATCACTCTGGGATCCTGAGTACAGGACTTGTTGGGATAGGAATGATCAGGGAATAGCAAGTGCAGCCCCCACACCTGCTTGGAGGCGATGGTCAGAGCCCCCAGGACATCTTCCTCCCACAGGCCACCTCTGCGGCAGGAGCTCTCCCAGCTGCGCGAGGCTGCAAAGAGCCCTCTCTGCTTAGATTTTCTGCCTGTAGAAATTTGCTCTCCAGGAGATCTCAGGGGATCCGGGGCTTGCACTGGTGGACTTAGATGGCCCTGAGCAAAATGTAAAGATGGAAAAATACCTTGGCTCGCCTGCCTCTCCCACTTCCTTTGTCCCCTCAAAGGCACATCCCATCCCCCCACCACCCTGTTCCTCCCCTCCTCCGTCCCCTCCCACGCCTGTAGGCGGGGGCCTTCTCTTCTGCTGAAATTATCAAAATCATCAGAAATGCACTACTGTCTGGACAAACAAAATTGAAGAGATCGTGACCTCCCTCACTGCCAACAGTGAAGACCAAGGCAAGAGAGCCTCCTCCTCGGCCCCGCCCCCTCCCCTCCTCGCTCCTCCCCGGCTCTGCTCTGGATCAGTTCTAGAAGGGGGAGAGGTGAGTAAGTGTTTACAGTACAAGCCTCATGATGGTGAGGAGAGAAGTCTCTAAAAGTGTATCATTGAGCAAGGTGCAGTGGCTCACACCTGTAATCCCAGCACTTTAGGAGGCAGAGAGGGAAGAATCGCTTGAGGCCAGGAGTTCAAGACCAGCATGGGTAACTGCAACATAGCGAGACTGTCTCTACTAAAACAAAATACAAACAAACAAACAAACAAAAAGAAAAAAAAAAAAACAAGAAAAATTTGCTAGGTTGGTAGCTAAGGCAGGAGGATCGCTTGAGCCCAGGAGTTTGAGGTTGCAGTGAGCTATGATGATGTCACTGCACTCCCAGCCTGAGCAACAGAGGGAGACCCTGTCTCTGAAAACAAAGAAATTCACATTATTACCCTATACTGCTGCCCTAGCCTCATCATGGAACCATACCACGGTAAGCTAGGACAATATGGAGATTTTCTCCGGCTGCAATGAGAAGAGGTACTTACTGCCAACAACACTTTCTCCTCCTCCTCCCATTCCCAGATACTCCGCAGCCTTGGCCTTCCTACCCAATGGAATTTCACAAAGCAGTGTTTTCAAATAATGTTTAGTAGTTGAACCCCTTTTGAGACCATTCTTGTCCTTTCTCTCCCTGCTAGAATATAGCATCACTGCATATCCTGAACCATTTCCAGAATCATAGGGCTTCTTATTGTTTGCAATTTCCCCTATTAAGATCAGCCCATAATAGTATAGATCAGTCCATTACATTATAAAGTTTAGATGAAAGGAAAGAAAAACCCACAATGGGATATGTGTCCCAATGTTCCATTTTATGGATTGATGTCAACTCATATGCAGTCCCTTAAGATGCCGAAGTTGCAGATATACATGAACAATTCTTTATATGAGTAGGTTTGCTTTAAAATGCATTGCTTATAGGTGATTGTTGCAATGCTTTCTTAATATAACATATGTAAATTAAGAATAATCTTTTGGAGACGTATTGAAAAGAAAACAACCACGGTACAAAGATTTTTTGCTGTTATTATTCTGTTTAAGGAAACACCCAACAGATCGGCCAGGAATTTATCTAAACCTCGAATATCTTTGTACTGCTTTCTCCCACTGTTGTTCCCAGGCTGGGAAAACATGAGAACAATTTCTGTTTCTCAGTCTATAGTTTGCAGCCTTCTAGGCAAATCCAGAAAACGCTACTCATGTAGGAATCAAAGAAGGAAGGATAGATGAAGATGAAGAAGGCAAGGGCAGAGAGGAGGAAGAAGAATCTACCTCCATCACACATAGAGGATATCAAACACAAAAGGCCCTGAAATTCACATTTTGAGTCCATTTCAGCAAGGGGTGGGATAGAGAGGGAGGGAGGACACATTTGACCACATGGCCAAGACAGACCAAATTCATTCCTATTCAGCTAATGGAGAATTTTGAATAAGGTAAATGTTGCCTGTCTGATATTTACATAGGGCATTAAAACCCACAAGTCTCTTGAGTGTGTGTATTTTTTCCAAAGACTCAAAGACCGGTTTATCATCTAAGACTTGCTTTATTTTCAAAATTATGTCTGCCTAGGTGAACACATTTTCTCTGAGAGCTTGAGATTGTTTTTAAGGCAACATTAATGACTAATGGTGAGTCATCCAGTTTTGTGGCTTGGTACAGTAGTTTATATTTATGCAAGAGCTTAAAATTCAACTTTGAGCAATGTCCACAGCAGGGAAGAACAATTAGTAAATTCATTAATTGTGCTTTTGTGTACACTTTTATTCTCAAGACTAATTATTTGTTTAAATTATTTTGCCTCTATCAAAAGCATTACCACATGAAAATATTTCAGCTTAAGTTTCTGGTATGAAATATAAGGCTTAAGAAGTCCAAACATTCTCATGAAATATAATCAGCTTGCCTTTGCTAATGACCAGTACTCAATGCGGAGACTTTTATTTTAGAAAATGAGCAATTAGTCTGGGGAACATAAGTGTACAAAGAATAGTGATTCATTCCTTCCTGATGCAGAGAACGGACACCTTCCATGTTTGACTTTTATTAATAAATATAATCAAATTGTGGTGTGCCGTAAGTTGGAATCATGCAGTTTTATGCAGATTGCTGCTATAAAAGGAGTACGTCCGTTGCCAAGCCAATATGCCAGTGTACATAATAAAAGTGAGGGCTTCATTTTTTGTGGGGAGGAGCAAAAACCTCCTTCTCCTCTCTCTTCTAAATTCTCTGTGTGTCTGGGCTGTAGCTGTAAGATGAACCAGCTGCCGCTGGAGCGGATGCCGCTCAGTGCACAGCTCCAGGTGTGTGGCCTGAAAAGAGATTGATGACTTAGTGTAGGCACAGCCAGGTTCCTCCACCAGGTACAAGGGAGGGACGGTGGATCACATAAACAGCCGGCCCTCCCTCCTCGCGTCCTCCCAGCCTGGCTCAACCCTCAGGGACAGGTGAAGTCCAGAACGCGCGTAAGGAGGAGGACGATAAGGACTCACACGACGCCTCCTGAGTCCTGGTGCTGTGCCAGGCATCTGACCAACAGATTTAATCCCAGAAACCTCCCTAGGAGGTGGGATCGTCATTCCCATTTTTCAGAAGAGGAAATGAAGGCTTAGCACGTAGATTGGAACCTGGAAGCGCGAGACTGCGATTCCAGTGCCCTTCCATCATGCTGTGTTGCTTTCCTGCATCTAGCACAGGGCCTTGCCGTGTTTCGTTCATTCATTCACTCATTCACTCCAAATATTTATGAGGGCAAATGACATGGCTGGGGAGATAGCAGTAAACAAATTAAAGATTTTTTTTTTTTAATAGGGTCTCACTTTTTTTTTTTAAATAGGGTCTCAGTTTGTCTTCAAGGCTGGAGGGCAGCAGTGCAATCAGCTCACTGTAGCCTCAAACTCCTGGGCTCAAGCAATTCTCCCATCTCAGCCTTCTGAGTAGCTGGGACTACAGGCGTGTGCCACCATGCCGGGCAAATTACTTTTTGGTTTTTTTTTGTTTGTTTGTTTATTTGTTTTGTAGAGACAGGATCTTGCTGTGTTGCCCAGGCTGGTCTTGAACTCCTGGCTTTAAGCAGTCTGCCAGCCTCAGCTACCCAAAGTGCTGGGATTACAGGTATGTAATCTGCACTTGGGCAAAGATTCTTGCCTTCAAAGATTTTAGTGACAAATAGATGAATTTATCCCATTCTAGTGATAAATATCTATCAAATGAATGAGGTTTGGACAAAAGCAGGCCAGGTTTATAGCAATAATATTGTATCATCACCATCTCACAACCACATGTGTGTTCCTGCTGCGGTGACAGTTTTCACTCCAAGTGAAAAAAAAAAAAAATAAAGCTAAGGACATGTATCAAGCCCCCAAGAGGGTGAAGCAGGAAGCCTGCAGCCCCACCCCCAAAACCCCGATTAAATCAGGGGACCAGTTTAACAAAGGCAGCAGTGGCAGGGTGTGGATTCATTCCCTCCCTCTGCATCCAGGCAGGACTGCAGTAGGAAGCTGTCTGTGAATTGCATTGCCTGGGAAGAGTGGACTCTAGAATGTGCTTCTGCCATCACCGCAGGAAAACAGAGTTTCTCCCAGCCAACAAAACCAAGGAAGGGATGGTGCCAGCCCCAAATGTCAGGGAGAACAGAGGTGGTTTTCAGGCTGAAAATATAGAGAAGGAAGATCTGTGTGTAACTCCACAGGGGCTGGTTTATTTTTTAAATGTTTGTGTTCTGAATCTGGTCACACTCTAAAATCTGTTCCAATAATCACAGGAATTACAGATGGGAAGGACCTATGAGGTCATCTATCCAAGCACTGCCTGTGGAGGATTCATCTCCGCACAATACTTTTGGAGCACTTTCTCCAGCCTAGTTTAAATGTCCCGGAGGACCATGCTTCCGCCCTGTCCCTCAGGAGCCAATTCCAAAATCCACACGCAGTACATTTTAGACTAAAGATGTGGCCTGGGTGGGGGTCTATTTTTAATTATCCAAAGCACTGAACAGAAGCCTGGTGTCATAAAAAAATTGCTGAGGGCCCGCTCCGTCTCCCCACGGTGACTTTCCCACCCTGCAAAGATTCGCTCTCAACTGGGAGGCTCCAGCCCTGTGGCAGGGTTTCGGAGAACATAGGGCGGTGCCAGGTGGCAGGACTGACGCAGCTCAGCAGGGTGTGCCACAGGGCTCGGGTTGGCCAACCATCCCAAGCACATGCAACCAGGGAAACAACGCTTTCTAAACAAAGCTACTGTTCCTGCAGCCGGCACAAGGCTTATTTCTAAATGCAGTCTGCGTGCTTAACACCCTTCCTAGGCTTAGCGTGATCATGTATGTACCCGAAGATTCAGCTACAAGATGTTCGTCACAGAGTTGTTTATGATTGTGAAAAGTTCAAAAACAATCTCTATGCCCAGTGATAGAAGACTGGTTAAATAAATCATGAATAAACCATATAAGGTACAGAACATTATGAAGCCATTAAAAATACTGCGCCAGAAGAGTATTAATGATAAGATGTTTTCACCATACTATTAAGCGGAAAAAAGAGGTTACAAACAGTATTCGTCACACACTGTTATTCGCTGTATATTTTTCTGAATATATGCATTAAGAATAGAATGTTGACATGATTATTCTTTGTAGAGAACTGATAAGTGACCCCTTCTTCCCTGCTACTTTTCTACCTTTTCTGCAACGAGGATGTGTAACTTTTGCCACTAGATGTAGAAACGTTACTTTAAAACATTACATGTTCCTTCCTTTTGGGCTGCATTTCCCACATCCATCATTAAGAGGATCCCTATAATTGGAGGAGGAAATGGGAAGACAATTAGCCCCTCTCTCCTAAGCTGGCTGCCGGGTGGCCTGGGTGTGAGCCTGTCTCTAGGAGTGCTAAGCTGATGACAACGGCAAGCTGTGATCCAATCCCACAGAAGCTCCAGCATTAATTTACTAAATGGGCTTCTGGAAGCTTGAAAGGGTGAATGCCCTTCCCACTGCAGAGAACATTAGGGCCAAGGAGTTTCACCCTCATCTGCGGAAGCAAGAAAACTGGCCTGGGTTTTTCTGATGTAGCGTCGTCTGTTTTGAGCCAGAAAGGACCTCAGTAAAGATCTGTAGCTATTGTACCATATTTTCTCTGTAAAATGTTGATCAACTCTAACCCCCTCTGTCTCTGATGTTCTATCTCTCCCTTATCATCTACTCCCCAAACTCCTACCCATACTTCACGGTCTGGCCCAAGCATCACCTTCCCGGGGAATTCTCTGCTGACTCTCCAGGCAGAATTGGTCTTGCCTCCCTCTTATCACTATCCCTTACACATAATCCTGTTCTTACGTTTTCTATACTTCATTGCAATTTTTTGACCTTGAGTCTGCTCTCTTATTAGACTAGAAGGTAGGATTTATCTCTTATCTTTGTATTCCCTGTGGCTGGTATATAACAGCCATTTAATAGTAAATCCAAAAATTTAAAGACATTACAAAGATATAATTTGCCACTATTTCTTAGAGTTAGGAGGTGGGGGAGGGGGTTGTGCTCCTGACTGTGACAGAATGTGCCCAGGTATCCTGGAGTTGTTTGCATGGTGGGTCAGAAGACTGCATAAGATGACCTGGAGGCAAAAACCTCTTTCCTGCCACTGCAGAAAGATGGGTGGGATAAAAAGCTCGAGACTTTCCATTAGAGGATTGCCTGGGAAATAAGGCATTAGGAGTATGACGGGGAAAGTGGGTAGTCCCATGACATTCTATAAACACTACAGCCTTGGATGGCGAAAGAATGTTAAATTGAAAACCACCACTATTATCAGCATGTTGTGATTTATTATTTGGAAAATTATAGCACAGGGAGTAAGTGTGTGCTTTTTCTTTTTCTTTCTCTTCACTCAGATGTACATACACCTGTACACACATGTACACACCCAACCATGGGACCAAGACTTCAAGAATAACGGAATTAAATTCAAAGAATATTTACTGGGCACCTACTAACTGCAAAGCACTTTTCTAAGTGTTTATGACAGGACACATTAGTGAGCAAAATGACAAACAACATATATTTTAATAAAATATGCCATTCTAATATTAATACTTTCTTTAAAAACCTGGCATACAGCCACAGTGATGATCTCATACATCAATTTTGCATTTAGAGTTAGACTTTTTAAGATTCTGTTTTGATTCAGACATTTCCAGAAGTAGAGTTCATCATGGAATCTTGAAAAGCAGACCAACTGGGAGATGATTTGCCCTTCATGATGGCAAAGACGGCAACTTTCTGCAGACGACATTGATTGTAAAAGTCCCCAGGAGGAGACTCTTTGCAAAACCATTGGACACACCCCCTTGACTTTCAATGTTCTCGTCTGATATGAGCATGAACAAATGGATTCCCTTTCTTACCTGTATGTTTAACTTTTACCAAAAGAAGGTTAAGCTCACCTTTTTTCTTCTAACAATGGAAATGTGGCTTCTATGAACATCATCTTGAGTTTATCATTCATTTTTTAAAAAAACAGATTGAATCCCATCTTTTCGCCTCCCCTGGCTCAGATAGGGACACTCCCCATCTGTTGGCTGCCTTTCAACACAGCAGGTCCATCTACTGAGATCGCTAACTTGCTTTCAGTGAGTCAGTCAGTTCTGTATATAGATGGAACTTCTATTCTGCTCCTGCTAACTAAAGAGATTTCGGGATACTCAGTAATCCCAGTCACTCATGGTTTACAAGCATGGCACTAGCCAAAAGGAAGGTAAGATTAAGGATTATAGATGTTCTGTGGCCACACTGCCTGGGAAATATTCAAAAGTACCTATTGGGCCTTTGGCAAGTGAGTAGCGCCATCTTACCATGTAGAGTCACGTCATCAAGAATTTATTGTTGGTAAGTGTTCAACCTGGGGTGGGCACGTGTGCTATAAAAGAACCAAAAGAAGACCACACAGTGCCTGTTCTTGAAAAGGGAGTTATGCTTTTATTGAGGAAACCAAAAGTAAATAGTTGAACAATTAGGAGGTGCTAAAAGACACGTGGAGCTAACTGTAAGTATTTGGAGAGATGGAGGAAGAGAACTCTGGGCCGAAGTGACTCACAGAAGACTTCACAGAACAGATGGGACTTCAGCTGCACCTTGAAAATGGAAACGTTGGCACCGGAGTGAGCTTCCAGAAGGACAAGCATAGACACCATCAGACGAGCCGTGTGACGGGAGAGAGAAGAAACCATCCAGGCTGCTGTACATGGCCCCTGTGAAAACAGAATGAGGAAGTAAGTGCAGAAAGGAGAAGTTAAGTCAAACTGTGGATGTTATTAAATGATGGGCTGAGAGGTTTAGATTTGATCTGATATGCTATAACAGGCCATTGTCCAGTCGTGAATGGAGGAGCAATATGAGATAAGTCGTCATAGAAATATTCATTAGGTAGCAGCCTTCACAATAAACAAGGAAAGAGAGTGGAGATAACAAACAAATCAGCCAGGAGGAAATGCTGTCAAGAAGTTCAGTTTGAGTCACAGCACTGTGATATCAGAGAATTGACACATTTAAGAAACTGTGAAAGAACAAGTGATTAAAAATTAGGGTCAATCATGGATATAAGAGGGAAGAAAAACATAATTCTAGAAAAGGCTAACCATCAACTCCAGAAATGCAGTGTTGGCAACATTCATAACATGGCCTTTGTAAAGTACAAAGCCCTTACAAATCAATAATAAAATGAAAAACAAATTAGAACAATGGACACATAATATGAACATGCAATTTTCCAGAGAAATCTAAAGGCTGTTAAACATGGAGTCATCTTTAACCACACTAAGGGTTGTAAATGAAAACAATAACTAGGTATTTTTGCTTATTGATTTGGGTAAAAATAATAATGATTTTGCAATTACAGTAATGAGTGTTTACAAGGAATACACCACTCATGGGAAGGTTATTCTGGAGTGGAATTTAGCAGTATCAAAAAGCTAACAAATATGTTTATTTGCCTGGACCCAGGTCTCATGTCTAGGTGTGCACAGCAAAGCCTTACTCATGGGAAATATAATTGAAAATAAGTTAAATGCCCAACAATAAGATGCAGGATGTAAAAAAATATGGACTATTGTGTAGACATTAGACTCATTGAAGACAAATCTTCAATACATGGGAAAATGTGCATAATATGTTGTTAATTTAAAAGGGCAGATTATAAACATCTTGTACAATATGTTTCTAATTTTTAAAAATCTGTTTATATAAATCAAATATAATATATAGACTTTGGATTCTAATTTAGACAAGTTAATTATAAAAGACCCCTTTGAGACAGAGAAACCAAACATGGACGAAGTACTAGATGAAATTGAGAATTTATTGTCAGTTTTGTTAGGAATAATAATGACATTTTAGTTATGATTTTTTAAAGTTTTCTGTTTTAGACACATATTGAAGTCTTAAAATTAGTCTGGGATTTGCTATACAATGCTCAAAAATAAAGGAACTCCATCAAATAAGAATAATAATTATTAATTATACAGTTCTCTATTTTTAAAATCTATTATGGATAGAAATGTTAATTTAAAAAGGAAGGCAATTTAGAGGGTAAGGGAGGAATTGGTACAAAAGAAAAAAAATAAAAAGGAAGGCAAAACCCTGCTACACTTTCAAAATAATGTATGTATATACATAGAAAAGATTGGAAATAATATATACCGAAATAGTTACAATAATGATTGCTGATTAGAATATAAGTGATCTCAATTTGCTTGTTTGTTAAATATATTTTTCAAATTTCTATAATGAATATATATTATTTTTGTGACTGAAAAAGAACTCTGAATGCTATTTTAAAAGTTTCTTTGGTTTTGACATTAAAGAGGTAAAGGAAATGATGATACCAATAGCTGAAATAGAGAAGATAAGAACTAGAGAGGGTTTGGGAGGGAAACATACTAAAGTCAGGACTTATAGAGGGGGGTGGTGATAGTAGATGTCTGTCGAACTCAGTTGGAAAGGGGAGCTGAGGAGAGGAAGGGGTAGAGAAGGCAGGGGCCTGAGTTAAAACCTCAGGAGTGCACTGATATTATACATGACAGCCTTGCAGACTTACGCTGGAGGTAACGGTTTTGAAAATTGAAGCTGGTTTTGTCTCTCATTCATTTATTCTATGGCCCAGGCACTATTCTTGAGGCTGGGAATGCAATGGTGAAATAGAGAAGCTTGAATAAGTCCTCATGGACTCATGAACTGACAGCAGAGAGAGATTAAACCAAAACCACACAAATCGTCAACTGTAATAACCATCACAAAGGGGAAGTAAGTACAAGATATCATGACATCCCATATTAGAAAGATTCAATACAGACCTAAGGGGTTCGGGAAACTGCCTAGAGAATGTTTTGCTCCTGAAGGAGAAACAGGTGTCTGGCAAAGAAGGTCAGGAGCATTCAAAAAAAGTGACGAGTTCACCCAAAGGCCTTGATGCTGAAAGAAATATGATCATCTGAGGGACCACAAGAAACCACTGTGTCCGGAGCATAAAGTGACTGATAAACAGGTCTAAGATGAAACTGAAGAGGGAGGTCGTGAGAACATGCAGAGTGTCCCAGACCACCACAAGGGCCATTGCTACTATTTTTTTCCTAAGCGTACTGGGAAGTCATTAAAGGAGTCCAGGTAGAGACATAATCCCTGCAGTGAGTCATGTGCAGAAAGAGTGGGCACGCCACGAGTGTCCAGAAGGCTACTGAACTAGTCGAGATGGAAGAGGTTGATGCTTTGGACTGAGATTGTGACAATGGAAGTGGAGAGAGAGTGGGTAGATTAAAGAGATTTAAAAATTCCCAAAGGGAAGAAAGAACTGGCCAAGGAGACTGAGAAGTAGCCTGAGAAGTAGTAAGAAGGTCAGGAGACCCTGTCAAGGAAGGCAGTTTTTCTGGAAGGAAGAAATGGTCAAATAGATTAGATGCTACCAAATGGGGCCCATTGGATTTAGCAGAATCCAAGTCCCTGGTAGCTTTTCATGGCCAGATTGGGTTGAGTGTTCAAACACTGACTGGGGTGGGACTGGGAGAAGGGATGGAGACAGCTCATACATATAGATGCTTTCTGGGAAGGAGGGAGAGAAAGATGAAAGGGGAAGATTTTCAAAGATGGGGGAAATTTGCACTTGTGTATAGGAAAGTCCTGGAAAGAAAGGAGGTTGAAAAACGTGAGAAGTGATAGTGTAGAGTTTCTCAGAGGTAAGAGGAGAAGGGGTTCAGAGCACAGTGAGGGACCCATCCACACAGGAGGGACTCCTGTGACATAACAAGAGGCAGGGAGGTAAAATGGTGACTGGGGTAGGCAGTGTTGTAGATGTACCGGGGGAACGCGAGGGAATTCCTTTCCGATTCCTTTTGGTCTCTGCGAAATGAAGGGACAGTGGCATCTCTTTGGTGTATGTTTATTGAGAGGAGAGTGAGAGGAAGAGGAAGGATGGCTGGGGGAGAAGATTTAAAATACTTGTGGTACAGAGATGGGAAGAAAAGTGAGTAGAGAACTAAAGAATTGGTCAGATGAGAAGCTGAGTCTAAGAGAGAGGCTGAATTCCAAACATGGTGAAGTGACAATTGGCATCCGCTCCTGAGATCATGACAGCACAACAGCCAGAGCTGCTGATGGGTGACTGTCACTGCCACTGGATGCTAGATGAGCTGGATAATGACAACAATAGCAATGAGAGGCAGTGCTCTTGGAGTGGGCACCACAGATGCCAGGCACTACAAGTACTTGCATGCATTAACTCACATGACCCTAACAACCCTATGGGGCAGATCTATTTTTCCACTTTAATAGCTGAGGAAACTGAAGGGGTTATGCACCTTGCCTAAGGTCACATAACTTGCAAGAAGACCTAGAATTCAAGCTCACTTCACTCTGCAGCTTTCCAGGAGCCTCCAGGGCTACAAGAAGCCAGTAGGACCCCTGAGATGGTTTTCATTGCTTCCTTCCTTGCCTCTGATGCTTGTGCTGAACCCCTATGGCTAGAACCTGCTATCTCATGTCTCTTTTCTTTGCAACCCAACAAAGCATGGTAGTTTTAGCTTAATTCATCCTGGTCCTATCACATACTAATATTGCCACTCTCTGCAAGTGGAAAAGAAGGCAGTGGGTAGTTGATATTTAATCCACATAAGTTAACCAAATGTGGTCAGTTTTTGTTTTGAACTAACAAGTAAAGAATTAATGCATGAACAACTTGTTTACACAACTGAACATAGGAGCAGGCCACATTTTGAATCTAGCCATTTACGTGAAACATTTTAACAGTGAAACAAAGTGATCAAGAAACTCCCCTAAAATGGACCATTTGTTCATCCAGAAAGGCCTGGCTTTGTTTCACTTCCCTGTAGTTAACAACATTCTACCCATGTTCGCAGTACGGTGTATCCCAGTGACACGGACAGTCAACTGACCAAATTCACACGGATGAAGGAACATGTAAACTGAACGAGCCACTGTGCAGAGTCGACACCTCTCCTAGCAATAACCAGAGGAACAGGACTGGCTGGGTCTCATCATTGGCTTCCCAAGTCACAACCTGAGTCCTTTAGGAGCAACACTAAGAAGGGACTTCCCAGCTCCTGGACCTCAGCCTCAGTCTCTAGCTTTCTGACCCTTCTCTCATTCACTTCAGCTTTACCTAACGCTTCCCAGAAGCCTTTTCCCTTAAGCTTTCAGAATGTGGAATTGGAAAACTACGCATCACAATTCCCAGCCTTGGAACTCACCATCCAGAAGATCACTCTCTGTGTGAAGTTGTCTCATCTATTGCATATGCACCCCAGTTCCTGTGCACATTCATTTGCTCATTGAACAAATACTAACTGAACACCTACTACATGCCAGGCACTGAAAATATCTGGTGAAAAAATAGACACAACTGTGGCATCACAGAGCTTACGGTCTGGAAGAACAGAGAAATTTACTTAATGTTGACACTATTAATTAATTTCAAACAAAATCAAGTTTTTCCCAAAACTCCCCATCCATCGCCTGCTTTGTTTTTCTCCATGGCACTTACCAGTCACTACCCTACTCTATGGCTTGCTTATCTGCTGTGTTTGGTATCTGACTCCCTCCAGGTTTTCCACCCTAGATACTCCCTTTAGGCTTCACTGCGCCTCTCTCAGCATTTTTAGTTCATGGTGACTGTGTCCCTCCTACTCACTTAAGCTGTAAACAGATCCAGTGTTAGGCTGACCCATCACTAGGAAATTACCTATGGATGATTTTTGTGGTGACGTTTGGGTGTTGGTACTTGTAAAAATGTGGCTGTTCTTCTGAAGCATTTGCAGTTGGATGCCAGCTCCTGCACCTACTGCTTGGCATGACCATCAACTCTGGGCACAGTTTCCTCATCCGTAAAATGGGCATAATAATCTCGGCTCATAAGTTGTTGCAAGAAATAACTTAGTGTATATCATCGTGTCCCTGGTGTATTGATGGTGCTTAATAAATGATCGTTTTTCCAGGCCTTCCCTTACTCACTGTTCGGCCTGCTGTTACCAATTCCTAAAATAAGGTGGCCAGGGATGTTTCACTCATTTCTTTACTACTGCCCTAGAACAAAGGCAACATAATCCAGAGCAGAAGCATTATTTGATATCAGCTTCAAAAACACCCTGCGTTTGATGTGTGACACTGATGTGTGATTCCCGATCTATTAGGTATTAATATTAGACTCCAGGCTTTGTGCTGTTTATATTGCTAACATGACCCAGACCAGAATCCCAGCTGGGAGAATTAAAATGTGAGCTTTGGGTCGTTGGGCTTTTTTTCCCCTTCCTCCTGCAAGGTTGAGGTTGAATAGGCCTACTATGTAGCTGCCTTCAGCTGAGTTTGCTGAGCTGCTGAAATGCTAGAAACAGGGTCTAGGTAACACAGGCTGCTCCCCACCTGCAGATTACCTTGGGTGCTCTGGGTTCTGTTTCTGTTTTGCAGCATGGGTTCACCACCCTGACCTGGTGCCTGCCCCGCTGCAAGCAGAGAGCAGAGGCTGAGGGGCGGGGGGGCATGGTTAGGGTCTCAATAATAATGAAGAGGAGGAGAAAAAAAAAGGAGGAGGAGGAGGAAGAGCCAGAGGAGAAAGAGAAAAATAAGAAGGAAAAAAGGAAAGAGAAGAGGACCTCATATTTATTGAACATTTTACTATGTTCTAAACCCGTTTCATTTAATTTCACAGCAATCCTACAAACTAAGTCCTTTAACAGCATAAGGACAGGTCTCCTTCCTTCTACTTCTGCCATTTTTCCAAGCAATTTTGGTCATCAAGTATGTTTCCCCCACTGCAGAATCAAATCCAAACTTGGTAGCATGCCACTCAAGGTCCTACATGAATAGGCCTCCATAGCTCAGGGGCACGGTAACACCCGCCAGACTCAGACTTTTAGAGAGTAAAGGGGGTGTCATTATTATACTGGGACCACAGATGAAAACCTGGATTGCCACAGGCTAACTGGGTGTATGGTCACCCCCCACCCCATGTTCATCCTTTACCACCCATCTTGAGAGCTACTGCATTTCCCCAAATCTACTGTGCTTGTCATGTCTGTGAAAAGCTCATCAAACCCTGCCCACCCCATCCCAAATTGGAAAATTCATCCCTCAATGCCTAGTTACAAAACAATTACCTCTGTGAAGTCCAAGTTCAAGTCCAATTTTGAGAACTCATCTCAAGTTCTCAAAGCTAGTTTGCACAGTGGTTGGAGCCGAGACACTGTGCCCATGTCAAATTGTGGGTTCAAATCCTAGTGCCACCACCTACATGCTGTGTGAGCTTGGGCTGATCAGTCAACCCCCTGTGCCTCGGCTCTCTTCCCTGTAATTTGGAATAACAGTGCCTACCACCTGGGGTGGCTAGGAGGGCTAAGTTAATAAGGGACAGGGACTTTGGGTGCTATGTTTGCTCCACAAGGGTCTTGCCAAACCCATGGGCACAGATGTGCACATGCTCATACGTGTACACACATGTGTGGCACCCGTAAGATACGTATTTTCTCCTCTGAGGCAAAAAAAACAAAACAAAACAAAAAACCACACAAAAAAGTTATCGAATGGAACGCTAAATGCTAAAAAGCTGAAAGACCATTTTGTTTATAGTAACCCTTGGTTTTTATTATGGTGATTTGATATCATCTTCACACAACATGTTAACATTTCTAAGTTCCCTTCCAGGACCCCAGTAAATCTACGGGTGTTCCTATTTAGGCTTATTGGGGCAGGAATGTGGGATGGTCTCAAAATGGCCTTTACGAATAAGTAGAATCGGCTCCTATCCATGCGATGCTATTGCAGAGTTCAGTAACATTTATTTTGCCTAAGACTTGCCCTATTCAAATGTTAATACTCCTGAGGCCTTTTCTACCCTCAGTTATTTTCACCTAAGTGTGGACGCATTTCAAACCCTGGATAAGTAGACACTGGATATTCATAAAGGCAGGACTTTAGATGCCTGGGATGAATTCTGTCCACATCACACTGTTGCTCAGAGCAAAACACCCTTGCACTCAGGCCGGGGCTGAACTCCACCCAGGAGTGGCTGAGATAACCCCCACAAGCCCTCGCATACACACACACAAACTTGACTCACTTCGATGTCACCTGCTTGCCTAAAGTCTTGGTTTATGGTGACTCTTGCTATTTTTGTTTTTACTCTCTGGTTGTCATTTTGAAGCCTTTTCCCCCCACAGATTTTAATTGAATGTTCTAGAGGGGAGATATTTCTAGTATTTAGTTTTGAACTTTTGCTTCATATCGTGACCAATTAAAATATGATTAACCACAGAATACACTTTTCTTTTTCTTCAAGCCTCACGGAGAGGCTTGAGCCTCCCAGAGAGAACAGAGCTTGAACACCATAATATTATTTTCCATACTGTTCTGACTTCAATAAAAGTTTTTTTGTAAAGCTCTTTGGAAACTTTTTGACGACCCCATTTGTTGGTTGTTTTTTCCCCCCACTCCATGTATATATTGGGCGGCGTTTTCTAGTCTGTTTTTCCTCCCATGTCAACATCCTTATGTAATAGAAAGCAGCCATCTCTCTGCATGACTGAAAGTCACACTATGGCGGATGACTGTCCAAGATAACACTAATGTGCAGATAGAGGACGCGAATCCGTCTGAGCCAGGCCCTGCCAGCAGCCCTGCCCTTCTGCTCCCTCGTGGCTTCCTACCCTTCGCCCGCAAATCTCCAGCACATTCCTCGGGCTCCCAGCCACCTCTCCATGAAGAGCCTTGCCTTCTACCTCGCAAAGAAAATCGAGCACGTTATTCACGAAGAGCCCAGTGACTGCCTCTCCACGCCCGCTTGCCTCCATAGCAGAGCCTTTCCTTCCCCCTCATCTCCTCCACCTCCTCCTCCCATGCAGTCCGCGCCTTTCCTTTTTCCCCTTCTCTGGCATTTGTCTAAAAGTTATTTCTCCTTCTGCCCTGGGCACGCATTTTCCTTCTCCCTCTCCTCACCTGTCTCAGACTGAAAGGACGTGCACGATTCCTCCTTCCTCCTAACGAAGTTCCCTGCAACCCCCCGCCCATGGCTCCACCTGCCCCTTGCACCAACAGATTTCTGGAAAGAACAGTCCGTGCTCTTCACTATGACCTTGTCTACTTCATTCCTAACTTGGCCCACTGAAATTTGTGTCTCACCATATTCCTTTCTAGTGTAATAAAGATTCAGAGGCTCAGACACGAGTCAGGGAAGGCCCTTGGATTCAGGGAAGGACTTTGGGGATAGGGACGCTGGGGTAAATGAAAGCAGAAAATGGAGCTTAAAATTCAACCGTCCCCTTTTAGGGAAAAACAGGGGGTTTTGTCTGTTTCCTGAGCCACAACTAGTCTAGACTAGAGATGCCTAGACCTTTCTCAGTTGGGGATGAGAGTTGGGGATATCAACATCTGTACCTATCCTTGACATTGACCCTGTAAGAGATACGAGCAATGGGTCACAGACCCTGCCTTCCTGCCGGGAGCAAGGAACCAGCTGGGAGGGAATTCAGCCAAAGAGAAAGGACAGACCATCCTACCGCTCGCTTCTCTGGGACTTCTAGGCTCGCAAGACTGTTTTGTGTGCAAAGAGGAAACGGAGGTCTCTACCTCTAGATATGTTCATGCCCGTTCTTCTCTCCTGCTCCCCTTCCTGTCTGTCCCACCGTCTGGCTCTGTTTAGGCAAGAAAGCAAGAGCAGTTTCCTCTGCACACATTACCCACATCATTTACTGCTGGAAATTGTCTTCTCTCTTCTGTTGAATGAAATTGCAAAAGTGAATGACCAATCAGGAAGTCAGCCTATTTCCTAGGTCTGAAAAGAGGTATCTTCTTTTTTGTTGAGAAAGTGAAAAGATAAGACAACGGTTCACTCCTCTCCCAATCAACTCCTGCCCTTCCTCCCGCCCCATTCCTGTATTCTGTAGAAGGAAATCTCAACTGGTAAGGCTTCCGATTGAGGCTTGGCCTCTGTGCTAAGGATGCTAACCAGTGCCTGGCAATGCCCAGTCTCATGTGGACTGGCCGGAGAGCTGAGACCATCACTTCATTTCACATAAACCATGAAACAACCAACAAATGGCCAATCATTAGACTCTTAGTCACTACTGACCTAGCCCTGATTTGAACCTGTGACTTCTAGGTAAAGGGTTTTATGTTGCAATATTAATGCCTGAAGGGTCTAGGGGCTCTCAAAATCCTTACTTTTTAAATTACTGCTTTGTAGTTAGTCTCGGAGGAGAGATAACGAAAGAAGAAATGAACACTTGATGTTCATAAGAGAAAGAGGAAAACTAGCGGAGGGAAAACTTGATCTTACACGACTCAGTGGATGAAGCTGTTGCTTTTTAAAGCACGGTACCATTTGAAAGGTGGGCGCCTCTCACCATCACTCTGCAGTGTTATTTGAAACACCTGTCTTGGCCCTAGCTCTGCTTCATTGATTGTTTTCATTTGCCTGCTTAACAACTGCAGGTGTTTATACCTTTGTAAGAAAACCACTTTCCTGAACAGAACTGTGGTAATGAAAGTTAATTCTTTTATCCCAAAAAAAATCTCCAGAGCTTAAGTCCACTGCTTCATTAATTCATTCTACCCAGCATGAGGTTGAGAATAAATACCATCGTGCCCATTTTACAGATACAGAAGGTAGGAACCTCAAAGGCTTAAAGCAAATTTTGTTTTGTTTCCACAAATTGAGAAATACAGTCTTAGCAATCAGGTAACTCTGGATTTACCTCTAAGCTTTGTCGGGTACAAACCCTGTGACCTTGGGAAAGTTATGTGTTCTAAGTTTCCATTTCCTTAACTGTGAATAAGGAGAATAACAGGAATTTTGTGAGGGTGAATAATACATGCAAAGACCATTGCACAGTGCCCACCTGCACAGGGCCGCTGCTTCACAAAACTCCAGGTGGCTACGCTGACATTCATGTAAAATAATGTGAATAATGCCCCCTGGAGGTGTGCAACTCAACAGCCATGCTAGCCATAATCTGACACAGAATACTTTCTCAGTAAGTATTAGCCATCATTATTAGTTTGGAAGTTTTTCTTCTGGCAACAGCAGAGGAGGTGGCTCAGATCAACCTGCTCTTTGGCCACAAGGTAGCATGTGAAAAGCAGCATCAGCTTGAGGACTTTGGAAAGTTACCAAAGCAGCGAGAAATCCTATTGCCAGGCTCCCAGAGAGAAAGGAAGCCTGCTAAGGCTGCCTCTCCCCCTGGAACAGTAGTTTTCAAAGTGTGGGTACTGAACAAACAACAGCACCTGGAAAATTGGTAGAAATGTGAACTCTCAGGCTCTGCCCCAGATCTATCGAATCAGAACTCTGGGCTGAGGCTCAGCAATCTGTGCTTTAACAAACCTTCTAGCTGATGCCGATGTCCCCTAAGGTTTGAGAACAGCAAACCTACAGGTACCTATAATTCTGAAAGCATGGCTGAGAGTCTGGGAAGCTGGGCAGGGATTTTGATAGTCTCAAGGGTCTTAGGAGGCAGACATTAGAGTTCAAGGCAGGCCTGCCAAGAAGAAAGAGTCTTGTTAAACACCCCAGGATATTAGTTGGGACCCCAAGGACCACACCCAAGAAATAAAACTGAACTGAAAATATATGAGCTCTCACAGGGACTAAAGTTTCTTATCTCGATTCCTGATTGGATGAAGGTGGCCTGTAATTACTAGTGCCCTTAACCCAGCTGCCTTCCAGTAACAATGGCAAATCTTCTCTCGAGGAAGAAAACATCATTCTGTGTCTCAAATTTTCTCTATCAAACATTCAACCAAAAATGGCTAAAACAAGCAAAAAAAAAGAAAAAACTCAAAAGAAAACACCCAAAACAAACAAACAAACAAAAATAGCTGAGCACTCACTTCTATCTTGCTCTCTCACATCACTCACCCTTGGGAAGCCAGCTGCTGTGTCAGAGGACTCTCAAGTAGCCCTACGGAGAGTTGACATGCTCAGAAACAGTGCCCTTGGCCTTCTACCAGCAGCCAGAGGAGTGAGCTAATGTGGGAAGGGATCCTGCAGCTCTAGTCACACCTTCGGATGACCACAGCTCTGGCTGACACCTGAGTCCAAGCTCATGGGAGAGCCCTAACAAGAACTGCCCAGCTGAGCTCCTCCTAAATTTCTGACCCACAGACACTGTGAGATAATAAATGTTTAATGTTTGAAAAAAAACAACTAGACACTCAACCAAAATACTAGGCATACAAGGAGACAAGACTTAATCAACAAACCAAGATTAAAAAAAAATAAAAGGTCATATAAACAAACCCATAGGTGATACAGTGTTTAGACGTGGAGTTAAAAATATGTATGTTTCATTTTGCAAGGAATTATTATTATTTCACTCTAAGTTTAAGATCGCCTACCTCAAACAGACCATTGCTAGTGTCCAACGATCCATACATGTGTCTCTGTCAAGTCAATCTCTTACTTTCTATAACAGTACACGTCATCTCTATGCTATTCTCAACTCCTTGTTTACCCTTCACTTTCAGCAGATGATCTCATCCACTTAGCACAGAAAACTGAGGCCATGCAACAATAGCCAGGAAACATTGGCTTCTGACCTGCAAATCAACATCCAAGCTTTCTTTCTCTCTTTTTATGAGAGAGGAGTTGTTCATCTTCTTACCTAAAGTTGATTCTTTGGCCTGCACTTTACCAGCCATCCCCTTCTTGGGTTCCCCTTCTTAGGAACCTTACATTATCAATTATTATTTTTCTTTCACACATATAGACTCTCCTTCTCAAGCAAACTCTTCCCATTGATTTGTTAAATCATCTGAGTCACATTTAAAAATCTTACCAAATTCAGTCCTGCCTCTGTCTTCCTTCCCTTCACAGAAAAATTTCTAGAAGAATTTTTCTTAAACCTACTGTTCCCTTTGTGCACCACCTCTCATTCAGTACTCAAATCCCTCACTCCAGCTGGGTTTCTGCCCCATCTCCCCGGTGACGTGCTCTCAGAGATTGAATTCAACGAATACCTTTCATCTCACTTCTTCTCTGCCTTGGCAATGTCCCACAGAGTTGAGCACACATCCCTTCCCTAAGCTCTTCCTCCTGGCTTCCATCATATTCTCCTGGTTTTCCTCTTATCTCTGTCATTTTTCATTATTATTCTCCTTTTCAGGCAGATTCCTCTCTATCTGACCATTAAACATTAGAATTCTGCATATCTTTGTCTTTGGCTCTATTTTCTATAAACTTTCCCCAAATAAGCTTCATCCAACCTTATAGTTTTATAATAATTACCATATCCAGCCTAGACTACCTATCTGCACACAAGACCCCTAGATTCGACTACCTACTGGATCTCCTTTTCTATGTCTAAA
This sequence comes from Indri indri, assembly GCA_004363605.1. Lineage (NCBI taxonomy): Eukaryota > Metazoa > Chordata > Mammalia > Primates > Indriidae > Indri > Indri indri. The sequence goes on from RJWJ010000040.1 coordinate 473,030, forward strand.
ACCTGATCTCAGGCTCAACAGGTCAAAATTACCTTTCTTCCAAAATACGGTCTTCTCCAAGGGCTTCTTCTCTCAGTAAATGACCCCATCCATCTAGTCATAGAAGCTGAAAACCTAGATGTCATCCTTGACACCTCCTGTAACCCCCCCATCCCACTCATGACTGAGTTCTGTCAATTATCTTCTAACTATGTCTCCAACATGCCTCCTGCTCTCTGTGTCTATCACTGCCACCCTTGTCCAAACTGCCTGCATCTGTCTGACCTCCTGCCAAGATTTCCCATTGTTTTTAAGACAAAGACCAAACTCCTTACTTAGTGTGACCTTTGAGGTTCTGCATGTTTTGGCCCCTACCTAGCTACCTTCATCTCCAATGTCACTTTATCTCCTTCTCCATCCACTCTGGACTCCTTTAATCCCACTGTACTGGCCATGCCCCCTCCCATGACAGGGCATTGGCATGTGCCTAGAATATTCTTTCCTGCCCTCCCTCAACTAGTTAACAACAATTCCTTCCTCGGATCCCAGCTTGATTGATTATGGCTTCCACAGAGAAGCCTTTGTTGATTTCCCTAATTAAATCAGATCTCCTTATTATCTGTTTTCATGGAACATGTTCTTCTCTGTCTCTCTTTATAGCACTCAAAATAGTCTAATTTTATATATATTTTTGTAGCATAGGAAGCATGTTTATTTGTGCTGACCACTGTATATTCCGCATGTTTATAGCATATGTAATAGATAATAAATAAATGAACAAATGACTAATCAGATAAAATATTATAATTATTCCAAAATGAGAAGATTGGCTTCTCTGATACTCAAGGAAGGAATATCCCAGGAGAGTTACCACACTTGTGACTCTCAGTTGGCATTCCAGGTCACTGATTAATAATAAACTTCTTTTCCTTCCTATATTTAGAACCAGTTAAGGAACAGACACAAGAGAGAGACTGATGGAGATAAAAATATCAACTTAATTACCAATAAAGCTGAATTGGAAAGGCATCCTTGACTAATGGCCACAACTGGGTTTCCTAATACCTAGCCTTAGATTTGAACTTGCCCATCCCAACTGCTGGCCTCACCTATACAGGGGCAGATCAAGACCCATGCAATTTTACTGCATGGATTAGCAGAGGTGTTTTTATCCAGAGGTCAAGTTGCTCCACTAGAAACAGAGAAGACAGAGAGAGGCTGGATGGAGTATGCCCAGAATCTCCTTTCAAACTTACCCATCAGGTAACTCACTCTGTTTGTGAAGAGAAATGAGTAAGAGTGGAAAGAAAGGCCAGAAGCCCTCTCTAGGAAATGTGGGGCCAAAGGAATGGAGGTTTTCATAACAAATAGTAAAATAAAATTAATGGGTAAATATTGGTGGGATTTTATTTAGAGATAAAGATTTGGTTGTTTAAAAAAGTGAGCTAAAGTAACTTTTTGTCCAATTATTGGGCTTAATGCACTCTTTTTGCTATTTCTTTTTCTTTCCTTTGCTCACCTATTATTTCATTGATTGTTATGGTTATGAATTAGCATTTTTATGTTTGCCATTGAACGGATTTATTTATATTGTAAATGGAGTATACCTAGATGCATATGGATATGATGTTAATTTTCTGAAGATTTCTTTTTTTTTTTTTTGAAATACCACCATATCTTCTCCTATATGGGTTCAAAGCATCTTATGATATATGATGTTCATGCATTGTTTAAGGCTCTAGAAATATAAAGTTGGTTGTACAAGTTAGAAATGCTTTCAGCTACAAGTAACAGAATATCCAACTGACAATGGCTTATGTATTAAAGACATTTAATTATCTCACATACAGGAAGTCAAGAGGTAGTTGCATGTTGACATAATGGTTCAACGAAGACACCAAGCATCCACGTTCTTGCTGTCCTTCTGTTTATCATAGCCAATATGTTGACTTTTCATTCCCAGGATTGTTGCCTCATGGTTGCAAAAGGATTGGTAGAGGCCCCAAAATAGATTTTAATCACAATCAAGGCAGGTAGAAGTGAAATGTTCAGCATCAATGAACTTTCTTAACAAACACTTCACCTTTTATCAGGAAACAAAGCCCTTTCAGAAACTTCTGGCATACTTATCAGCACAATGTTGTGTGGCCACTCCTGGCTGCAAGGGCAGCTAGGAAATGGGAATATGAGTGTTTCAATTAGTTTCTACTTAAGATTAAACAACTCATGCTAGGCACATTGTGGCACTGAATAAAATCTGAGTCCATCATAAGAAAGAAGGGATGGAATAGGCAACTTAGAATATCTATCATAGTGTGTCTGACTGGAACCCATCCCTGAACTTGCTCCTAATAGTATGACAGGCATCATCAATTCTTCTGGGGGCAGTAAACAGGGAAAATGGTAGAGTACAGTCCAGTAGATACAAGTATTAGGTCCATCTAGCATTTCCCCAGTCATCACCAGCAGTGAAAATATCTCAGGGAAATAAGGACTATAGAATATCTGGGAGTAGAGCAGAGAGGTTGCTGAAGAAGGCAAGGCTGGCCAGAGGAGTCTACATGGTTGAAGAAAGCCTTCAAGGTTGACTAGGAGAGCTGGAGAGGAGGAGTAGAGAACTCCAAGACAAGAGACACACAGAGGAGCAGAGGTAGATTCAGGGCAGAGGAGCTGCTGCGTGGGAGGAACAAGTTCACACTGGGAAATAAGGGGGAAAGAGGGGACGTGAGGGTGGAGGATGGGAATGCCTGACTGAACTGTCTGGGGCTTATTCACCAGGAAGAGAAGAGACATACACAGTTTTATGAGCAAAGCAATGACATAATGAAAGCAGCATTTTAGAAAGATTAATTTAGTTGCAGAGAGCAGAATAGATTAGAAGGGGAGAGACAAGTTGGGAGGTTATTGCAATGCCCACAGGGTGAAGGAGGCCTCGAAGTGAATATTATCGCCAACCATAAAAATGGGGCACAAGGTGGCTATAAGAGGCATTTTAACCTCCTTTCACAGCATCCCCCAACAGGACACAATACAGGTAACAGTGAAAAACACAAGCTGTTCTAGGGCAGCAGCCCAGCATTGAATCACCGTAGTCCCCATTTTGAGTGCTAACCTGAAAAAGAAAAGTTAATTTTAAATAATGAAGGGAAGCATCAGGGGGTTTCACCAATAGTAATTTTTTAAATCTCAAATCATTGCTCTTCTAGTTAGTTACTCATGGCCTGGTTTCACAGAAATGGGCTGCGGGCATTCCAGGAAATGAAAAGTGATTATTGGAAGAGCCAGGGCTCCTCTGATTTCACCACTCAGAGGGCGTCTGTGTTTCCCACCCACAGGGAAGCATTTCTCCTAGGAGTGAGGGGGAGGAAAAGGCCTTACCTGGGCATCCTGTGTGGATTTGGCGAGGAATCGAAGCCTACACTGAGGCTGACAGCCTCACAGTCTTGCTTGTCACTGTTCTTGGTGCCACCCCTGGAAAGGCCTAAGGAATTACAGTCCTTGCAACCAAAGATTCTAAGGGTCGTTAATGCCCAAAGATGAGGCAGCAGAGCCACCGTTCCCAGGAGGCCCACTGCCTGCCAGGCACAGCTGGTTGATGTTCTGTTACTTGCAACTAAAAGCATTCCCACCACAAGAGCCTTTGTCCTCCTTCTCCTGCTGAATTCACTCCACAGCTCTAGGGGACCTCGAGAACAGAGGGTCTTCCTCAGAGACATGGTGACTGGGCATGTAAGTGAATTAGTTACAGGTGCCTTTGGTATCCCTATTACAGGGTGTTGGGTAAATCGTGGGCTCTGGAGCCAGACTGCTGCCTTCGTGTCGTCCTTCTGCCAATTACCCACTCAGTGACCTGCGACTTCTTTATGCTAGAATATTCTCCTCTGTAAAATAATGATAGTTTATACTCTATAGATACATTTTAAGAATTCAATGAGCTCGTGACTGTGAAGTGCTTAGCTCAATGCCTGGTACAGGGTTAGCACCCAATAAATGTTAAGCACTGTATTTTTTCACAGATGAGGAAACAGTAATCCAAAAAGATGAGCAAATGGGCCCAAGGTCACACGGATAAATGCTGTGCATGCTTATTTTCATGGACACGTCTTTTCCAAGTAGTGTGTCAAAAAGTCAGCAAATATTTATTAAGTGACCATGAGGTGCAGGACTCTGAACTAAACATTCAGAATTTATGCTCAAGGATGGGTACAGTTCCTGCCTTAATGGAATTTACTATCTGTCAAGGATGTTTAGTTTTTCATGGTCAGCCAACTGCACACAAGGCTGGCCTTACTGATAAAAGAGACAGAAGCCACTGTGGTGCTGTTTGAAGGGTCTTAGGAAGGCCACAGCCACATCCGTCAGTTGGCAGTGGGATAAACTCAACACAACAGCTCTGTATTGGCCTGAGTTTTGTCTTCCTAGGGAATGGATTCGTCCAGACCGCCCCATCTTTCTCCCTCGTCCTTTGCAATTTCCCTGCAGATAAAATAGTTCCTCCCTAGGCCTTTAACTAATGCCTGAAATGTCTTCGACCAGAGTTAGATTCATGAGTGTAGCATCTCTTCTTATCACCTAATAATCTTTAAAAATGCAAATATCCCTGGGAAAGAAAAGGGCTGTTGTCAATGATATGTATTTTTAACAACTAAATATAGGTATATATATATATATATATATATATAACCACATATATGTATGCATGTATATCTACATATACACATATATACCCTTTATGTCAAGTGAATTTTCTTAAGAGAAGAGTAAGATTCTCTCTTGGGCAGCGAAGAAAGCTGGTCCTTAGGGCAGAGGGAGCACCAACATGGAGCTAAAGGAAGACGGGAGAGGAGACAGGGGTGCCAAACACCCTGTGGGGTCTGGCCTACACTCGCCTTTTTTGCTGGGAACTCAAGCCTCCCCTTTGTTTACAAGCCTTCCTCTTTGCTCTGCAGTTGCTGCCGCTCTCTGTCCCTGGGGCCGCACGCCATACCAGCCTAGAGGCAGAGCGGGACACAGTCTTCCCAGGAGCCCTCTGCCTCACACACCCTGAAAATGAGCACAAGAGCCCCTCCATTTGAAAAGCTCTTCTGCAAATCACTCAGCAGAAACAGGGGAATCAAAACATACACCCTGTGGGGACATTATAAAAGTCTCAGAATTTTACAAAATTCTTGTAGGCAGTGGATCCCAATCCCTCTCTGTTGTGATTTCTGGAGGGTGAGCTTACCAAGTAAGCCCTCACTTTCTGAACTCCCTTTGAGCGAGACCCAAGTCCCTCTTCCAGGACGGCCCCTCATTCAAGAAGCCAGTGTAGACTGGAGTCACGGCAAAGGCAACACCATCTTGTGATCCCAGGAAAAATTTGCCTTCTGGGTATCTGCAAAATGATGGCACTTGAACACAAGGCCACTGTTTTTCGTCGAGCATGTGTCGTCTTGGACATTTCCTCAATGGATACACAGGTAGGAAGTGCCACGTCCTGGCTGGCTGGCTCCAGAGCCCACACTCTTAACCTTGGTAAGTTAATTCACATTAAGCTCTCCATGACTGGTAATGACTTTTTAACTATTTCCCCTCCCAAAAGAAATTGCATTTTTCAGCACAATTCTTTAACATTTTTTAAAAAATTCTCTAGTGACCCACTTTCTATAACATGGGCTAGTTTGAGGGAAAGGTTTGTTTAGGCCAACATAGTGGCATGACTGACAATCTATTCCACTATGCAAAGACCAGCTCTCATAGGTGAAATCAAATGCCTGCCAGGTGCCTTCTAGGTGGATTTTACTAAAGGGCAGCCCACCAAACAGCCTGACTGGAGGAAAAAAGGCACAGTGGAGACATAGGAGAAGCACCTGTTCCCACCTTTGGGGAAGCAATCACCTGGTTGGATGCCAAAAAGTGATACATGCCAGCACTTCCTGTCAATGGCTATGCCATGGCTGGAAACATGCACTTCCACTGAGCCTGGCTCCAGGTTGCCAAGAGCCTGCACCTGACAAACAACCAGGGGAAATCCTTCTGATAGACAGAGAGAGGGAACGAGTCTGTGTTGAGAACAAGCCCTGGCCCAGTTAGTCCACTGTGAATAAGGACCTGGTACACTGCTCCTGCCTATAAAAGACAGACAAAGTTCTTGTCCCATAGGCTCTTCCGCAGGGTCTAAAGATGTCCCACTGCTCTGATGCTGCAATACCTCTGCATGCATTGGCTCTGTAGCACAAAATTGCGTTTGAGAAAAATGGGCACAATAAAATAAAAATGTATGCCTTTAAGGAAGAGTCCTCCAGATAAGTGTTGTTAAAGTGCCAGAGATATAACCCATAGAACACAGAGGGTATTTGTGCTGTGGCTAAGGTTCAACACAATCATCACTGACATGATCATCCCTAACAAGTCAACATGTGACATTAGCCAGAAGAGCTAGCGGATGTTAAAAGAAACTCGAAAATCCCAGGGAACAGCCATTTGATGAGCAAACAATTTAATTTACGGCGTCACTCACAGGAAATAGACAATAGCATTGCTAAAGTTGCAACAGTGTAGCAATTTGCAATTCATTCACATCTCACATTAGCAAGCCCCCCTCCCTCCAGCTAATGTTGACTATTACCAGTAAAATACGCAATTGCAACCATTTATTGAGCATTTACAGTGTGCCGGGCACTGTGCCGTGAACTTTAAAAGCATTCTGTGACTTAACTATAATAATGAACACTTACACAGAACTTGCCATGTGCCAGACATTGTTCTAGGCATTTTAAATTCATTAACTTATCCTTACAAAAACCCCATGAGGTAGATACTATTGTTAGCACTGATTTACAGATAAAGAAACTGAGGCACAGCAAGGTTAAATAATTTGCCCAGGGCTATGTATATATGATTAAGAGGCAGAACAAGAATTCAAATCCATGCAGTCTTCTCCAAAGCCCACACTCTCAACCATTTCTTCAAAATTGCATCTTCAAGCTATCTCCATTAAATACATACTGCAATTACCCCTTTTTTTATAAGTCAGGAAATTGAGGTTTAGAATAGCTCAGTCACTCCTGCAATCGCACAGCCAGGAAGTGGCAGAGCCTGGACCTGAACCCAGGCCTTTCTGATACCAAAGCCTGGGAGCCAGAGGCCTATGTTATTTCTTGTGTTAGTTGTGGTTCATTGGCTGTGAGTATATAATCATTTTCCCTCCTCAAATACCAGGTCAATATATCGAAATGGCTATTGGGTGCTAGACATTGTGTTTGGTGCTGGAGATTGGATGGTCCAGCCCTTCAAAGCACTTGAACTCTAGCTGTGGAAGTGCCCATGCTGAAGTTGTTACTCAAATACTTGGAGGGACTAAAGGGATGACCTCTTCCTCATGCCCTTTGTCATATGCAAAGAATCCCTTTGGTAGGTGGCTGTAGCTAAGGGTGTGGAAAAAAAAAAACAAAACAAAACATTGACTTTGTCCTTTCCTCAGTCACATGTGTCTTTGATGACAAATAAGGCATTTTGTTGCCACCGATTTCCAAATTCTGCAACCTGTCTATCCCATGTTGCTTGAAGCTACCGTCAATGTACTTTTATGGTGGCCTCTTTTTCTTTTGCCCATCCTGATTGAGGGTCCTTCTGTACCTCCCCAACTCTGTCCTTTGTGCTTATGGCTGCTGCCAGCCACTGAGCTGTGCCAAGTAAGACATCACTTCTAGAAGTGAACATAGTCAAAGACCTCAACAATAGTACCAAGTGTCAGTAACAAAACATCTAAGGAGACTAACAGTGCCTCATTAGTAGCCTGAAAAATCACAGCCCTTCCTAAATCTGCCACTTCCTGACCATGTGATCTCTGATTACCTAATTTCTGTGTGTGTCTCAGCGTCCTCTCTTGTACTGTGTGGGTAGCAGTAGGGTCTTTCACTGGGTTGCTGTGAGGATTCCATAAGTTAACACATGCAAAGCACATAAGACAATGCCTGGATGGTCGATGCTCAACAGAGTTTAGCTGGTGCATGTCACCTCCTCCTCTTCCCTCTTATTATTACCTACTATTATAATTAAATACTGGCTCCTTTCAGTCTTTCCTTGGAGTCTGCTTCGTTGTAAGAGTTGCTGATGCACTCGTGGTACTAAGCCTTCCAAGTGGAATAAGAACATGCTGGTCCTCTTCATTGCATGTCTGAGCACATCTTAGCTTAAAAAAAAAAAAAATTTCTACCCTACATTGTCTAAGTAATCATCAGTCTGAATAAGATTTTGATGCTATTCCATAACACTTTCATAGCATAGGCGGACCTGAACTGCATTTGGTTTGGTGGAAGTATGAGCTTTAACAATAGAATACAGAGAACTTCAAACTTGCCCAAAGGCAAAAGAATAAAATAAATGGCCTGTCTTTCATTTACACCACTATATTCCCACCAATCTTTTGAAATCAGAAGAAAAAAGTGGGCTGAAGATGCATGTTGTGATTGTCATTGTTGAGCATGTTGATACGTCCTGGAACTGATCAGAAAATTTTAGCCTTACAGCAGCATTTATCAATCTCTGTTCAACTAAAGTTTGAGCAAGCATTCAAAATTAGCTGCTCTTCAGTTTGGGATCAGATGTTTGTCCTTAATCCTCTCACCAAAGTCTTTGTCTTTGGCTACCCTGTCTTTATGGAAAGGCCTCTGGCTCATATTGACCTAACATTAACATTAGCTATTACTTCATCCTCCTACCCCTGTGACTCCAGGCTGTGTTCTAAACCACAGACCCTTGGTTTCTACTATCACAATTTGTGGTAGGAGAGAAGCTTTAATATCTTCTCGCTATGATAGCGCCTGATGAAGATGCCATTAGCATGTATCAATACTAGAAAAGTAGCAAATGCATGATGGTTGTGGCTCTTCTGTCTTCTAAATTAATTGGCTGGCATAAAGGACCACACTATTGGACTCTAAATCAACTGGAGGTATCCCTAGGAGGTTAGTTACAGCACAGCGCCTGGTAACCGGAAGCCCGAAGAAAAATAATTGACAAAACTCTAGGCCAGAGTGAGCCTGGCTGAATGCAATGCAACGAAGGAGCAGAGCGAGAATGAGAAGAAGGAGGAGGAATCAGAGAAGGAGAAGCAGATGTATCAGTTGTCTATAGCTGAGTAACAAATTACTCCAAGACCTACTGACTTAAAACAACAGGTGAGGCACTAGGCTAAGGCTAGCAATGCTGCATGTCTATGACCTTGAAAGTGATCGACTTAAATTTTGTACCCTAGGCATCTGGCTTACCTCACTTTAGTCCCAATTCTCTAAAACAACAAAAAATATTCATAATCTCTTACAGTTTCGGTGGGTCAGGAATTTAGGAGCAGCTTAGTCAGATGGTTCTAGCTCATGATCTTTCACGAAGTGGCAGTCAAGACATCAGCTGGAACTGCAGTCATCTGATGGCTTGTCTGGGGCTAAGGAGCTGTTTACAAGGCAGGTCACTCATGTGGCCGGCAACTGGGTGATGGCTGTTGGCAGGTGGCCTCAGTTCCCCTCCATGTGGGCCTCGCCATAGGCCACTTGGGTGTCCACATGACGTGTCAGCTGACTTTCCCCAGAATGAGTGAGCCGAGATGGAAGAAAAGTGAAAGCCACAATGTCTTTTATGGTCTAGCCTCAGAAATTCATGCTGACATTTCTGCCATATTTTATTGGTCACACAGAAGAACCCTGAGACAGTGTAGGAGGAGATTACACAAAGGCACAAATAATCAGTCACTGGGAGCCATTTGGAAGGCTGGATACTACGAAGAAGGAAGAGGAGGAGAGGAAAGGGAAGAAAAGTACTTAACTGAGAATCTGCTTTTCAAAAGATGGCTTTGGCTTGAACTTCTTGGATAAAAATTAAGCAAAAATAGTAAATTACAGGGGTAACTAGAACTGACTATATTATCAGATGGTCCAACTGCTTCCCCAGCAGCTGTGCATATGTGTGGGAGGTGCTGATTGATGGGCCGCACAAGAAGCCTTCATCCCAGACACAGCCCCTTCCATCGAATGTGTCTCTCTAGGAAGGATACCAGTCCATAAAAGCCCAGCTTTTGCTGGTGGGAGGCTGAGTGATTTGGCAGGAGAGGAGTATGACAACTCCTGGTAAAGAGAGCTCATTCCATCAGCATGGCTCTGTTCACAAGCTCTAGGACTCTCTTTACTTATTCCTTGGTGACCTTGGCATAAGGCCAGTCTCTGGATGAGTGATATATAATGGTTCTTCCATGTTCTTCACCTAAGTTATATACAGACTTACTGCAAAGTTTTCTCTTCCCCAAAAGTTTGGTGTAATTATTTCTAAAAAGAAGCCCTTTTTGATTTTTCAAGTCTACATTGACTTTCTATCAGTGTGGACAGCAAAGTCGGGCAGATAGTCCTGCTCTCATTTTGTGGTCAGCCTCTCCTCCTGCAACACTGACCTTCCCAGAAACTATTAATATACTTTCCACGGAACCAAGACTCTAAAGTTAACACATGGATCTTGCTGTTCACCCAAGAGTATGGTGATTTTTCAATGCAGAGAAAGCTGAACCCCCGGGGGGACTTCATCCCTAAAAGACTCATCGTGTCTGCAAGTCCTGCCCCCCTTCCCCTTTAATGAGCAGGTCTCAGCCCTCCCCAGAGGTGGGATCTGATCTTCCCTCACACCCAGTGCTGTCCCCTCACTGACATTCCCGGAAAGCCCTTCGTAAGAATGGACGGAATGCGTTGGTCTTTAATCCCGAGATTGTCCATCAGAACGGGGCGTCATGTGCACGTGCCCTTCACTGCTCTTTTGTCCTTCCGTCTTATCGTGGCTTTCCAGCAGTGCCTTTGATTTCCGCCCCTCACTGGGGGTGTCTGGGCTACTTTTTAGCTGGCATCTCTGTTTGCAAAGATATGTATCCAATTCCACACACGATGAAAGAATAACAACAACGTGAATTACAAATGTTATGATGCATTATGCTTTGATTAAATAAGAAATGTGATCTGCTGAACCCGAAAGGATAGAACTTGAATCCCGTCAAGAGAGAAGATGAATGAAAAGAACTACAGTGACATCTGCTGGTCCCTCCCATAGAGTTGTTGGTTTAAGTGTCACCAGAAATGGGCGATGGAAGAAAATAATAATAATGATTATCTCAGGCTTAAAAATAAATCCTTGCAATGTGCATTTATATAAAGATGTACTAAGTTCAACTGTTTTCTTCGGGTATGTTCGCAAATGAGAAAACAAAATGTTTTGGAACAGAAGGTGAAAATGATTTACTCTGCAATTTCTCATAACAAGAATGGAAAAGACCACTCACGTCATCATTTGAGCACACAATCACCCACGCCCACACACCACCGTGGATAGACAGGTCAGTCCGGAGAAGAGAGAAGCATGGAAAATAAGAGGGTTTTACTTCAAAAAATCTTGAGTCTTAAAATACTGGCTTCCTCTTTAGATGTTGCAAAAGAAGCTGAGGTTTCAGGGGACAGGAATGACTCTCCCTGCCCAGAATGCGCAACGTTTTGTACAGTCTCTCTGCAAAGAAACATCTACTGCTGCGAGGCTGAGATACATTAGAAAAACATTAAGATGTAATCAGCCACTCCCTGGGGGCCAGGGTTTCAGTGGGATCAATAAACTTTGCCACCCTGTTGGCTTCCGTTAGGGCAAATCTTCAATCATCAACATTCGTTGCCCTCTCTGCCAAAAAATGAGGTGAGATCTGCTCTGAGGTTCAGCATCCTAAGCACAAAATGCCTGAAGCCGCTTCCCTGGAGTCTAAAAAGTCTCAGTGTAGCAGTCCCTCGAGCATTTTTCGGCCAGTGTCTTTTGTAGAAAGGGCAGGGTTTTGTTGGACCCCCCCAAAGCAGTGTCACAAAGGGAGCTGTCATCTGGACTGTGGATAATGACCATTCTGTTTTCAGTGAAATACGAACCCACATGGATATTTTTTTTTCCTAAGCACAGCCTTAAATGCCTTCAGTGTATGGTGCCCACAACAATAGATTATAAAGCTTTCCTAACACCGTTACTTACCAAAAAATTAGTAGAGATTGTGTCTTGCAGAAATTATTGAAATTATTTTAAAATGGTCTGCATATAACTTAGCTTTTGGGGCCTGAACGACAAAAGATGGGCATTGCCTTACGAACAAAGGAACTTTTCGTTTCTGTCTCATGCTTGGACTGTGGGGCTGCTCTGAGTGGGAGGCACGGCTATCATCCCGCTGTGCTGAAAGCATCCTTATCCCACATCTGAATAAAGGACAAAGAGACCCCCATCCGGGCAGCATGTGGGTATGTGCACATCTAACAATAACCATATATTGTGTGGAAGTACAAGTGTGGACAGTCTGCACTTCTTGGAAGCTAAGCTGCGTTACAGCTATCTGGGTTCCTTTTAATGACTCTAAGGGACAATGCATCACCTACAAGTCTAAAGCACATTCGATAAAACATCTTGGAGTCAGTGCCTGTGGAATTCATTTTCCAGAGACAGCCAAGCTTGGGGATTTGGTTTCTAAGTTTTCTTTTTCTTGCTTTCTTGCTTTCTTGCTTTCTTGCTTTCTAAATTGCAAAGCTACTTTTATCCCCCTCCATCGGTGTAGCCTGGTTGAGTCTGCACGATTCACCATTGTTTGAGCAGGTTTTCTACAAGGGAAGGTTACTAAACTAATTGATTATTAATTGATTATCATAATAGTCACATGCTATTTGCAGTGATTCCAGAAAGCAAGGTATGCCCTGGGTAGTTCTCCATAGTGAGGGATCTGCAGTCCCACAGCCAAGCTGCCGCATCCCCCAGGGACCTATCCATCTGGCTCTGACAGTGCCATATCCATTATTCCCACAAATAATGCTAAGGGAGGTAGTATTGGGTGGAATTGAGAGCATCATTTCCTGTAGTTTCTTTCATTTGCAAGATGTCGAACATTTCTTTTTCCTGCATAACTCTGGCATGATGCCTGTTTATGAGAAGAGAAGGAATGCATTTCCAGAACCTTCTCCACCTTCCTGTGGTCACAGACTTCTGGTCCTCCAGGGCCAGTAGGCTGTGTTGATGACCCTGTCTTCTGAAACATGATTCAGCTTGTGACTCACACTCCCTCGCTATTAAAGTGCCACATTATCACATTTATTCATTCATTCATTCAGCTCCATGTTTGGTCATCAAAAGTCCTTTATTGAGTACCCGCTCTGTGCTGGGTGCTGGCTCAGACCCTGGGGACACATATCCAATAGTAGGCAAGAAGGGCCCTTAGGCAATGGGGCAGAATATTTGAGCTGAGTTTTAAAGGGTGTGGAACTAACTGGGAAAAGAAGGGAAAGTGCATTTCAGGCAGAAGGAGCAGCATGAAAGAAGCGCAGAGTAATGAAACTACAGCCAAGTTCAAATAGACAGCTGTTCCACAGCGGCCTGAGGGAAGCGGGTGTGTGGAGTCTGGCAGAGAAGAGCATCAGGGGAGGGTAGCTTTCTGGACTGCTTTATTTAACATTTGTTGAGCACCTACTTTGTGCAGGGGACTGTCCGACATGCTGCATCCTGGAGGAATGAGAGGAAAACCATCTCAGCCCTCGATAACAGACACACATCGAGTGTCCACTGCCTACCAGACAAGCTGTTAGCTTCTTTCCTTTCACTTTTTGATTGAGTTCTCACATCAAACCTGCAAAGTAGGTATTGTTATCTCATTTTTATAAAGAAGGAACCTGGAGCCCTGAGAGCTAAAAATGACTTGTCTAAGAGCAAACATCTGGTTTGCAGCCAGCTAGGATTAGAACTACAGAGAAAATACAAGAAGCTTATGAGCCAAGGTTTCCATTGGCATCACACCAGATGGAGGGAGGATGGGACAGTAAAAATTGGGGGGTGCTACTTCCCCAGGTCCAGGCAACGTATCCCTCTGTATCTTCAAGGAGCTCCAGGCCCAGACTTTCTGGAAATTCCTATGTGGACATGCTCCAGGCAGGAGAGCTCCACAAAGAAGCACAGACAGCTTCTTTGTTCCTCCTGTGGCCCATTTCTCCCCATTCCCAAGCTGCAGAGCCTTTTAAACACCCTCTCCTCTCTGGAAGTAACCCTTCCCTCTGACCTACATGGCACTGACCAAGGCTTAAGCCTTCTCTTGGGTCCTAGAAATTCCCAAAATTGTCAATTCCTGATTGTTCCCATTTCAGACATTTCTCAAGCTGGGTGAAAGTGGAAAGCTTCATAACCAGGAAAATAAGAGAGAAAAATAATGTTAGAATGATTTCTTAACATTGGGTTGTTGTTTTCTTTATAGAACACTTGTTTCGTACCCCAGATTACATTTCAAATTATTAAAATCCAGAAGTAAATGCATATAACCTGTGAAGGTTAGCCTCCTGCCAGTAGCCCTCACCAGGCTTATAAACTCTATTTTATCCCCCACACCTCCCATCTTCTCTTAACCTGATACTATATAAGGTCCAATAACTAATCACCCAATTTCTAGGCTATGGCATCCCCATAGAAGAGAAGAAGTATAGTCCCACTAATTTAGAAAGCAGAGAAAAGGAAAGGATAGGCAAGGACTTCTTAAAACAACTAAAAGTGCAAAGTGTGCCTAGAAATATTTTTTATGAAGCAGAGACATTTGATAAAAAACAGAATGTTTCAACATAAGTAATGAGCATATGAAAAAAGTCCAAGGAAAAAAAGGCTTTGGAAACAGTCATAAAGGGTCAACTGGCATGTGGGAAGTATGGCTGGACATTTCTAGAACACTATAGGTCTGAGTTTTGCTATGATTTGAATGTGTCCCCCAAAGTTTATGTGTTGGAAACCTAATCCCCAGTGCAACAGTGTCGAGAAGTGGGATTTTTAAGAGGTGATGAGGTCAGAAGGCCTCTGCCCTCAGGATTTGAGTCATTATTAAAAGAGTGGGTTCATGATTGCAAAGTCGGTTTGTTCTAAAAGCAGGCTTGGCCTCCTCTCTCTTGCTCTCTCTCAGCCATGTGATACCTTGCACCATGTCATGATGCATCAGGAAGGGCCCCACCAGATGCGACCCTTCAATTTTGGACTTCCCAGCCTCCCAAACCATGAGCTAAATAAACTTCTATTCATTATAAATTACCCAGTCTCAGGTATTCTGTCATTGCAGCACAAATAGACTAAGACACTCATTTATGCCTGGCTCGCCCTAGTAAAATTCCCCTGTGCCTGATCTTTGCACCCTGAACCCAACTGGGCAGGGTCACCCTTTACGCCTTGTCTAGTGCGTCCTCATTTCAGAGAGCGTGTTGTGTGTTTACTCATTGCCCCTGTGGTCTTTGAGTTCTCCAGTATTCATATAACATTGTATTTCTGAATCTGTTATACTTCACATCACAGAGGGAAATAGAAAAGGAAGACGCTGAAGGGAATATGAAGGGGGAAAAAGGCAGCAGACTTTGTCAGGAGTTTTAAACTTTCTTATTGAGTTAGAAGCAGCCCTGGGGAGAAGATGTTTTAGATGTTTGGGCCTTCTGGGCTCACTGTTGCTGTAGAGAAGAAAGAGTGTGATGATTTAAAAGTGGTTGGGACACGCAAGGGACTTGAAGAGACGACTGCAGGAAGGTGACTGTCTCACAATTGCCCTTTTATGTGGGCATTAAGGCTGTGACCGGTATTGTCATCATTTATAGGATATGTTTCCTTCAGAAAAGCATGAGAAATCTTGGTGCCTTTGACTGTATAAAGAGAAAACTTTCCAGCCTTTCACCTAAAATCCTTTATCCCATGATTCACAGCATTAAGGAAAGAACTTGGGCACTTTGGAGAAGGAATTTCTAATTCATGCTGCACTCCTAGTTTGCTCTGTAAATTGTGACAGTTTTCCTTACTTCAGTGATTTTTTACAATATTAACCATTTGCAGCCAGAGCACGAATTCTGAGGGAAGTAGGTACTGAGGTAGTAAGCATGCATATCTGTGGCCTTGTCAGGCAAGACATTCTAACAGGGCTTCCGGCATTTAAAACAGGGAATGGTTTTTGATTTCTCTGAAGCAAAAGACCGCAGGGTGATCGGAGGTGCTGACAGTGCCAAGGGGGGAAACGAAATGAATAAATAATCTCCTCTGGCTAATTAATTACCCAAGGAAACTCTGTCGGTAGTTTCTGCTCCACCTCCCCACCCCCAACACCATAAAATGCTTTAGAGTCAATGTGACGGGTTCCCAACTTCGTGAACATCGGTAGGATTGACCTCAAAGGTTGCTCAATTTAGCACTTATCACAATGTCTGGCGCATGTCGGGTATCTGTAATGGGCTGAACTGTGTCCTCCCCCAAAACTATATGTTGAAATCCTAACCCTCAGTACCTCGGAACAGGACCACATTTGAAAGCAGAGGCCTTTAAAGAGATAATAAAGTTAAAATTAGGTCATTAGGGAAAGACCCTTATCTAATATAATTGGTGTCCTTATAAAAAGAGGAGAGTAGGACACAGACACACACGGAGGAAGGACAAAGACACAGGGAGAAGGTGGCCATCTACAAGGCAAGGAGAGAGGCTTCAGGAGACACCAACCCTGCTGACACCTTGATCTTGGACTTCCAGCCTCCAGAACTGCGAGGAAATAAATTATCTTTTGATTAAGCTACCCAGGCTGTGGTACTTTGTTATGGCAGCCTTAGCAAACTAATGAAGTGCCTATAATTGTGTACTAAGTGAAAAAAAAAAATGAATCCATTGATAAATGATGACTCCCAGAACACCTGAAATCTGTAGCCATTATGGTGAGTAGTTGACACTACGAGGTGTTGCCAAGGGTTCTGGCATTAGCTCTTCAGCTCAGGACTCACATTAACCTCAGCCAAGTTTGCTCACCTCTCTGAGCGCTGGATCTTCTTTTGTGACATGAGAATAATGACACCTGACTATATACTGTATATTTATGAAAGAAATTCTCTGATAGTTTCTGAGTATATAAAAATGAATGACATTGTCTATGATCTTGAGATGTTTATGGCGATTCTAATTAAGAAGAGAGAGAGATGTTCTTAAGTGCATAATTGCAACACAGTGAAGGAATACCTGCTTCAGCAGAAATATATATATGTGCTTCCGTAGAAATATGTGCACATGCTAAGGTTGCATCCAATTAAGTTATTCCCGAAGAACTTCCCACAGGTAACAATCAAACTGGGTCTTAAAGTTTAAGTTCACGTGGCAAAATACGAGACAAGAGGGCTTTGGCATAAAGAAGCATGTCAACAGGCATGGGTACCTGGAAGGACAAGAGCAGCAACAGGCTCAAAGGATAATAAGTAGTTAGGGCTGACAGGAGTGCATTGCTGAGATTGGAGGAACTTGAGACAGGAAAGCTAGGTTGGTGTCAATCCATGAATGGTCTTGAATGCGAGGATAGGTTTTATTCTTGCAGACGTTAGGGGTTGCAGAAGGGTTTTAAACAAGGGAGTGGTATGAATGCATCTGCCTTTTGGAAAGTATACTTCATGGGCAGCATGGTAAAAGGACGGGGTGGGAAATATTTGGAACCAGGTGGTTGAGTGGGCGTGCTATTGCAGTAGTTCAGGTACTTGATAAGCTTCAGGGAGTCAAGAGGATCATACCGGATAATCTATGCGAACCCACTCTTTAAATAATAGCAACAATAATTGTGACGATTTTTGAGGGGAAAAAGATTTAGAGCCAGATATTGTCAATACATGTCAATAAGAATTAAATTTTCTGAGTAGTTATGAGAAATTAGTTAATGCTATATAACAAGCCTGCGATACCAGGTAACTTTCTTGGTTGCAAATACCTTTCTTCAATTAATACCAAAATAACCATTCATTTTCATTTAACAATGAACCAATTTGAAGAGAGAAGGAGAGAGTTTCACCACAATGACTTTTCAATTCCTTTCTATCTTATTTCCATCTTTACTGTAACTTACAGTTACTTTTGATGGCAACATGGGCAAATACGCTGGCAGATTTAGCAAAACATACCAAGGGGTTCAATTCCACAGGTATTGGTTTTCAAATTTCATAGATTATAGAATATAAATAGCATTAAATTTTTTAAAAACTGAATCGAATGCATTCTTTACCAATATGCTCCCTTCCTCCTCTGTCTTGCTTCCCCCAACTGCCTGGTAGAACTACTTGCTGCCTCCTTTGTACTACCAAAGCCCTTTGTTTGGTACAGCTTGTATCACACTGCAGGAAGGATTATGTATAAGCCTCTGTCACCATTATTGGATCACAAACTCTTTGTCTTCATCTTTGGCTCTCTAGAGCCTAGCACAGATCCTGCCTGGCCACGGTAGATGCTCAACACTCAGTGATTGAATTGCTTTAAGGTTACTCCCAGGATGGGGTGAGTGTATGTGTGCACATGTGTGGGTGTCTTTGTGTGGGTATATTTCTGTGTAAACTCAGAGTGAAAAGTGATGAAGTGGTGTGGATTCTACCCGATGGCCTGTTTCATAAAGTAATTCTCTTTTTAATGTAAAACCCCTAGTGAATGAACTGACACATGCCAGCTAAGTACATTTTAAAGGCTTCGTCTTAGCAGTCAGCTTTGGAGACTCTGGCTCTCTTTGAATGCAAGTGTCTGATGCATAAGTGCTTGTCCTCCTCCATTGCCCTGGTGTGGATCACGCTTATTTGTTTGACTTGTGCAGGATTATTGCGTATACATCTCCCATATGAGATCTCATTATACCACAGCAGAAAGAGGTTTAATGCACATTTTGTACTTTTGACACCTAAATAATCAAGTTATCATCTTGACATGGAAATGGAAATGTCTTTGTTCTAGTGGCCTGGTATACTCAAGTTGGATTACACATATCGACATTTTCAAAACATGGTATGTCTACAAATATCAAACCTTCTTCAATGTGTTTCAAACGATGCAGCCAAGACAGTTCATTATACAGAGATAGGGAAATCAATCATTTTTTTTTTCTTTTTACTCTTCTGCCGTTGACTAAGGAAGCACCAGTAAAGCAGCCGGGTGCTCTGGTGGCTAATGTTTTTTTAGTACATGCACTCAGCACCCAGCCTTGATGTCATTTATTATCTTTTTCCTTGGATGTTAACAAAGCCATTGAATTCTTTAAGAAATGCCTTATTCTTCTACTTGCTTAAATCATACTTAATATTGAGCTATCTTAGGAAAGCATTAGATTTCAATAATAATTGGCCTTTTTTTGAGACCTTGACATTTGCATGCAAGGTGTCATGCTTGATATACTTGATACTTTAAACACACCATCCCCCTCTGATCCTTATCAGCCCTACACAGTAAGTTCTATTTTTTTTTTTTCCTATTTACAGAAACAGAAGTTGCAGCTAATACTCACTTTTCCAGGTTCCCACCATCAGTGAAGTGGAGATGAGAGACTATATCTTTCTGTGTCGAGCCTGGATTTAGACACCGTACCATACTGTCTAAGCCTGTTGAGGTAGCACACAATCCTCTGTTCCTTCTAACTTTACTGAGAGCCTACGGGAGTTTCCAGCATGAGTTGGGAACTCCGTATGTGTCAATGAATGACTAATGTAGCACTAATCACTAACTGTGGGTCCACAGGGGAAGATTCAGAAATAGCAGAAATAGGAATATTTTTGCACCTGTATAATGATAACATCAACAATGATAATAAGGATAATAACATTTAGTTCACTTGTGGAGAAAATATTACAAACTAATCTCAATGCAGGTAATAAAATTAAGGCAATTGGTGGGTTGGAGGTAGCGGTTTCAGTGTATTCACTTGGTAATATCCTATGGCCCAACAAAGATCCATGAGATTTCCTAAGCAATATCCAAGGGATAATGACAAATGTTGGATAAATCATTCCAAAGCTATTACAGAGAGACTCACTCTGCCATATGGAAAAAGTGGTTAGGGAACAATTAACTTCAACAATGTATATTGCCCCTGGAAACAAACTGGGTTAAGCTGCTGTGACAAGGCTGACTGCAACCTCTATAAATTAGTCAGTAATAATGGCCATAGTTTGAAACCATAAAAACTTTGAAAAATAGAATAAATGCCAGCCATGGAATCATTTATAAAAGACCCAACAACGAATTTGGAGCACCTCTTTTCTACTTAATTTATCATATTTATGGCTTAAGTAAAGTAAACGTTTGATGAGTGTGAAGGCCCTGGTGTAGTGAGCCGAGATAGGGTAATTGGCACTAAAATTATTGCAAGTGTTTAATAAAAGAACCCTTGTTATGAAGTGCAGAAGATGTAAACAAGTGAACATAAATGGAGGTGCAAAGCTTTCGTTGCTGCATGCTACCAACGACCCTGAGAAAGCTGCTAGGAATTCAAACCCACAACTAGCCTTCAAGTGCAAGTAAATAGAGGAATTAACACAGAGGTCAGTTAAGACCATAAACTAAGTAAATAAAAAATTTTAAGTGCAACATACACTGAGATGAAGCCATAGTCACAGACCAACAATTTCTGGATAAAAGACCAACAGTTTGCTACATGTTGAAACTAATAAAATGAATATGAGCAAGAGCAGATAAAGAAGCCATGTATGTTTGGAAGAGCAGCCCAGGCACCTGCCAGCTAGGATGTCTCTCCAGGGATTTAATAAAACCAAGTTTATGTTATTTAGGGAAAATTTGGAAAAATGACGCTATTGGCTTTCTATTCCAACAGTAAATTATCTTAAGGGTTTGTACATGAAGATTTGGTAACTATGATGATTACACACTAAACCTTCCTAAGAATTATTAATCATTATTTTTAAGAAGATATTTTGCTTATTTAAGTGCTTTCATGTGTTTTATATGATTTTGTTTTTACAACAATTGCAACTTTTAGTCTTAATGTCATATGGCAGATGAGGAAAATGAGGCTCTCAGGCAGTGAAATAGCATGTCTAGTATAACTCAAGGTTCCCAGTGTAGAACCAACAATAGAACAATTCTTAGAAGGTACTTCTATAGCCTTTTCCTCCCATGTAATCAGCCTTCCAAGCTTAAAAGAGATCTGAAATGTAAAATACCAGTTGATTATAAGAAAAACATGAATCCAAGTTGGGAGATACATTTAAACCCCATTAAACTAACTGAAAAATTCATGAGCAATACATAGATAATTTGTTTCTTATTAAAACATTAAACTTGTAGAGAATATTTAGCTGTTCAAATGTCAAGTAACAGGATAGCTATAGTAAGTTAATTAGGTACCAATTCATTGCTAAAGATACTTAATTGACATTTAATAAGCATATTAAATACCAATTAACCAACTATATTTAGTGCTAACTATATTTAGTCAAATCTGTTTTGTTAATTGCTTGCTCAGTGCCTTAGTACTATGGTCAATAGATTATAACCCAATTAAATACATACATTAATGTGTTTGCATATATGTCTCCCAGTGAGGAGTGTTGCCTGGATGCCCCTGTGTGGGTTTAACCATCATCACCCATCTTGATGAAGAAAACATCACCCTGCAAGCTGCCCCAGCTCTTGGAAGACCCTCTATGGAGAAAAGAGTCAGCCAAGAGGTGGGAACAGGGATGCAGCACTCTCCTGGCACCGCTGAACTCAGACACAGAGAGGACTTAACAGGTCTGGCGAGAGGGGCCACAGGGCTCTTTGGGGAACAGTTCACAACCCCCTTGAGACCTCTATAAAGTGCCTTTCTCATTCAAAGCACCAGCAATGATGTTTCATAAATATCATTTTTACTACCATCTATAGGAGGGAGGAACACACTGATTGTGATAATTGCCTCCAAGATCTCCTGACTTCCCCGGGCTCAAGAGATCTTGGCTAGCATTCTTTCAGACCACTGGCTGAATAACCTTGCCAGTCACATTCCATGGGAACTGTATTGTGTATTCTGGTCACAGCGTGTTCCTGCAGACATGATGCTTGCAGCACAATAGAGAAGAGACACATGAAAAGAGAGCAGGCACCAGAGCACATTAACCTCAGCCACTCTTCCCTGACCCCATGGAGGCATTTCATGTGTCTGTAGGTCTGGACATTGGGAATCCCTCTCTCGAGATTTGAATATGCAGACGTGCTGAACAGTGGTGTGAATTGCTTACTCAGAGGGTGGGTTGAAGGGTAATGCTGGCAGTCACTCAGACAACTACTGCAGCCACCCAAACAAGATTAATCTTAGCATGGCCAGACCACTTAATATACATTTCCTAAATGAAGGCGAATTCATATTGTACAAGTCAACCCAGCCTTGATGGTTTGGAGGCGCTTTCCATTTTTAAAATAATGGAGTTGTTGCACCCAGTATGATCACTGAGTCTGGATTTATACAGGAAGAATGCACTTATCCAGGGACATGAAGATTTAGTGATGAGGTATACACAATGTGTGTGCTCTGCAATCCAGAAAAGTCAGCCACTTGAGCAGTAAGCCAAGCAATTAGTTTTGGGAGTTCCCAATAAGGGGCAAAACTGTTCCAAAGGCAGTCTGAATTCCAAAGTCCAGGGGAAAAGCCAAGTTAGGAACCGACGACATTACAGCTATGGAAGGCAAGAGTCAGTGGACAGGCACAGAGTGACTCAAAACCTTGGATGGATAAAAAAAAAAAAAACCTGTGGCTTTTGTCTGCAATTGTCTTCAGGGACTGCTGCCCCACCTCTGTAGGCATAACCGAAAGAAACTTTCTAGAACAACTAGAAGTCAAACATATTATGGCTGGAGAAGTAAATGACAGTGAGACTGGACTTTTAGATGACAGAAGATAGTAAAACACACCATATAACAAGAGTTTGCAAGTACAGTTCCATGTGCACTAGATGTCATGATAAAAGGAAATGGGTGGCCAGAAACAAAGATCATGAATGTATTAATTGAATGTGTTAATTAGATACTAGTTGAGGGGGTGCCTAGTCAAGGTGACCCTGGTTGACCTGTTCTGTGATTTTTTTCCCCACTGAACAATATTCTTGAGTATTTCTCATCATAAATTCATTGGTGATTATCAGCAAGACTGCGTCTGTGTGTAGTGGAGATGGTCTCCTTCCTTCGATAACCACTTAGGGCTCTGATGAGAATCTTCCCATCATCTTGAGACTTGGCAGCATATTAATGTGTAACACTTTTTAAACTGTCCCAGGGCTGGTCAAGTAATGTAATTTACCTCATTTGGCTTTTGCATTGCATTTTCCATTGGAAGGACTTGTGCACTTTGCATGTTTTCATTTAATGAAGGATTGCATTGTGCCTGTGAGCTTTGTTTGAGGATGCCATTAAATGGGGGAGAAAATCAGTATTCAGAGGGAGATAATTGCTGCCTTGGATAAGTTTGATCAATGAAACAAAAGAATAAAGGAATTGTATGTGAAATTTCAATTCTTCCATATGAGGTGCTCTTGGGTAAGCAAAACACTCAAGCTAAGGTTAGCAATGAATTAGTTAACACAACAGAAGAACTCTACAGACAGAGCCAGCATTTCAATTTTCAGCTCAGTTGGCAGGAGAAGTGAGGCTGATGAAGGGCCTTGGCATAAATCATAAATTCCAGGATATTGTACTATGGCCTTCTAGGGGGTTGGGTAGGCCACAGTTGACATATAGATTTGAGGTTCAAAATCTAGTTATGGTGTTTCAAGAGAAGAGAAAAGAAAAGAAAAGAAAAGAAAAGAAAAAGAAAAGAAAAGAAAGACAGAGCTAAGTTGGAGGGTAAGAAATACTGCAGGAAATTCAAGATAATGAATTAAAATGGAGGATATGCTGATTGCAGAGAAATGAACAGAATGGGATTCCGTATTTAGTTCTAAAAGCAGGTGATAAAGGAGTAATCTGAATGAAGGATTAAAGCAGATACATCTTATAAAGTTTTGGTTGATGATAAATTTGAGTTTATTAGGTGGATCAGAGCAAAAGAACATAAATGCAAATCAAGAAGAATGTATGTATATAAAAAATATAAAGAGATATCTTATGGAGAAAGTAATGACATTTAGGATAAATTTGATAATGACACGGATTTCAGTAAATTAAAAAGAATATAAGTGGTTATACTTATGAAAGAAACTCCCTGAATCCTAATGGGTGTATATGTTGTTTCAGGAAAGAAAATAGTGAATTTACTTTAAATTGTAGAATCCCAAGCTAAATTTGCCACCTCCAGGCTGGTCACTACTCTCAAAGACACCCTCTCCATAGACTCTGATGAGGGTGAGGAGGCAGGTAACAGTCCAGAAACACCTTCTGTTTTATGGTCCCCAACCCTTAAAGCCTTATTTTGTGAAGTGTGGTCTATGGTTCAGCAGCATCAGTACCAACTGGGAGCTTGTCGGAAATCAGAATCTTGGGTCCCACTCTAGGCCTATGTACTCAGAACCCACATTAAATGGGACCCCCAGGCAATTTGTGTGCACATTAAAGTTCGAAAGGCACAGGTCTAAAGCATTCCAGCTACACCTCTCCCTCTAGTAAAGGTGGGATTTTACAAGGCTTCGGTTTGAATTCTGGCTCTCCCACTTTCTAGGCAATGTTGGTTAAATTATATAATCTCTGAATATCAATCACCTTATCTATAAAATGGGAATGATGACAATCCTATCTACCTACTTCAAAGGGCATGGAATTAGCATGAAATGACATTAGTGTCATGGTGAAAAGCTCAGACTCAGAGTCTGGTCCCACTGTTGGTTCTGTCACTTACTAGCTACATAACTTTGGAGCAAGTCATTTAGCATCACTGGGCCATGGTTTTCACATCTGTAAAGAGAAGGTAATAATAGTACTTATAGGGTTGTCAGGGAGTTCAGTGTTATAACACATGTAAACCTCTTAAAATACACCTGGCACCTAGCACATACAGACTCATATGCTATATAAGCATATGTGCTATATGAGCATTGGCTAATGTTATTGTTACAAGTGCAGTGCCAGGCAGAGAGTAGGTCTTCAATAAATTTAGCTACTCTCGGTATCATGCTTACCCTCAAATGGCTTATTGAGCAATTGGATGAAGAAAAATAGATGGAGAACAACAAAATCAAGATTTAAGTAATTATAAGTTTGTAGTAGTATTTGCCTTTAACTTCTAATAGAATAATATGCTTTGGGGCTAGACATACCATGCAAGTACAGTAGACTCACTTGCCTACACAAGCAAGTTACAAAACAGGGCAAGTAAATTCACACAACTCTGCTTAAAAAACAAGAAACCTTTTCCAAACAAAAGAAAAGGGTTTTCCCCTATGGAATCCTTAACCCCTTTGGTCTGAATTAACTTCTTTTTGTCTATGAAAATCGAGTTTAACTAATTCAATCTACATTTCTTTAAGCCTGCATCTCTCTGTGTTTGTAGATACTGAGTGAACAATCAAAACCAAGGGCAAGGGCAGAGTTGCTACTAACTCAGTTTTCTCTTCTTTCCCCCTTAGCCTCCATGACCTCCTTCCAGGAATCTCAGCACAGGCCGGCTCCCTCTGGCCTCTAGCTAGATGCTCAAAACCTCTTCTTGGAAGTCTGGCCGCCCCCTCCTTCCTTGTGACTTGGTTTCTGGCTCTGGGTCCCTCCCTGACCCCTGCTCAAGCCCTTTCACTTCTCACAGCATCATTTCTGAGACCCGAGGTCGCCAAGGACGATAGCTTCCAATTCCACTGCCTTTCACCAGCCTGTACAACCCCGAAATAATTTGCCTGGAAACCAATTCTTGGAGAGAGAAGCCCAGGCAGACAAATGAGGGATTGCATTGTATTTCCTTCTTGCAAGAGACTGCCCGCGGCAACATCTGTTTGTAGCAACAAGATTGGGATGTTGTTTTGTGCTTCTTTGTTGCCCATTCTGGCTCTTTCCCGGGTGTATTGTCTTCCCCGAGGGGTCACCTCACAGAGGTTTCTCAGCGGTCTGGTCTTCGGAGCTAAGAAACTTGCAACTAATTACCATGACTTCAATTCTTAACTTGACCAGCTGTGTCAAAGCAAGGAAACCCTGGTCTCTCCCAGTGCTGCAGGATCTATAATTCATCCTCCATAAAAAAGTCAATATTGGAGCAAAAATGACATTTAAAAATCATAAAATAAGTAGTCTGGTATTTACCTAAGATGTTCTTTTCCTCTCTTCATTTTATGTACCACATACTGTATTGTTTATTTTCTTTCGGACACTGTGTGTGCGTGCATGACAGAGACGGGCAGAGAGACGGTTCTCCTGTTTCCAGTGACTTCTGGGAAAGGGAGAAAACAAGACCATTGAGAAAAGACAGCAGGATAGTACGGGGGAGCGCCTCCGCCAGCACTCTCCTTGCAGGTTTGATCTTGCGAACTAGGTTAATTTTAAGGACTGAGCAATGCAATTTAGCTTCTTTCTCGATTCTAAAATTGCGCTGTAAATTTTTATAGCTTTACGGATTAAAGAAAGATTAAAACCACAAAGCACACGTTAATTACAAATGGCTCGCCAGGGGCAAATGTGGTGGTATCCCGCATCAGGGTGGTGCCAGCACTCCTCTGCATGCCTCCCCAAATCAAGGGGGCTCCTTCCCTTCCCCACACAACGGTGGCCCCATCAGAAGACACTCACCAGCGCGGAATGTGGAGCAGCAGCTGGGGCCCCTTTACCGCAGGCAAACTCCGCTTCAAAGACCCCTGCAGGCCCCTGTGCCAAAGACTGGATTCCACCCACGGATCAGAGTGGGGAAAATATTTTTAAAGTCATGACCTCCCTGGTAAGCTCAGACAGCTCATAAACAAAGGAGGCTAGACCCTTTCCTAAGTCGTAGTGGTTGGGCCTGCCCAATGTTGGCAAAGAGACCTGCTGGCCTCCTATGGAAAAATACTTATCAGTGAGCTGGAAGAGGAAATGGTCAGAAGGTGGAAACATAGGTCAGTGACTCGAAACTAGTTTGTTAGGAGAACCCCAAGGAAGGGAGAGAAAACAGGACAGACTTCACTGCTGGGCACTTGCACAGATGTTGGAAAAGTCCACAGATTAATAAATTCCTTTTGTTCAATGAGGATTTGTTGAGCATTATGCAAAGCAAATAGCAGGCCAAATTTAACTGTGCTAAAAGCAAGCTAGGATGAGTAGGAAGAACAGTACACTTACTCACGTACTCTGAAAATTTTCCGGTCATTTAATATTAAGTTAAGGAAATGTACACCAATGTGTGCGTGTGTGTGTGTGTGTGTGTGTGTGTGTGTGTGTGTAGCCCATTACTAAGTAAAACAGTATAATAGCAAAACTCAGGCCCTGTCACCATGATGGGTGATTTAATAGTATGGCCTGGGAAATAATCAAATGGTAATTCAGAATGTGTTCATTTAATTGATGGACCGGCCATATGAAAGGCGGGAAAATTACAGAACACCACAAAATATTCAGATTTAGGCCGGGCATGGTGGCTCACGCCTGTAATCCTAGCACTCTGGGAGGCTGAGACGGGCGGATTGTTTGAGCTCAGGAGTTTGAAACCAGCCTGAGCAAGAGCGAGACCCTGTCTCTACTAAAAATAGAAAGAAATAAATCGGACAACTAAAAATATATAGAAAAAATTAGCCGGGCATGGTGGCGCATGCCTGTAGTCCCAGCTACTCGGGAGGCTGAGGCAGAAGGATTGCTTCAGCCCAGGAGTTTGAGGTTGCTGTGAGCTAGGATGATGCCACGGCACTCTAGCCCAGGCAACACAGTGAGACTCTGTCTCAAAAAAAAAAAAAAAAAAAAAAAAAATCAGATTTAATTCTGTCATATTAACTTGGAACAATCTGTTAAAAGATGGATGATATTTGTACAACCTTAGAGATCTTAAACACAGACCTGAAATATTGGCCTCATAGGGTAGTTGTGAGAAGCCCTTGTAAAATACTCAGCATGATGCCTTTCTCAAGAGAGTTAAAACTCCCACACAGTGCACCCAGAAAACACTCTTCAAGTACAGCAGTCTGGGGGAAAAAAACTATTGGAATAAACAACATTCTTTCTTTCTGTACATATTTGAAGACAAACTACAGTCATCGTAAAGATTTAAAAAATGTATTGCAGGGGAAAACAAAATTGAAAACATTCTATTTGTGAATCTTTTATATTTTATTTATATTTGTTGTTTTCGAAGCACTAAATCTAGGTCTAGTTCAACAGACTCCATTGTTCTCTAGAATTTAATACTAGTGTTTACAATCTATTGTGTGCTTGTGAAATGCCTGGTAGCATGGCAAACCCATGCATGCATTATATTAGTTAATGCTCACACCACCTTGTGAGGGAGTTTCTATTCTGATCCCCACTTTACAGATGCTGAAACTGAAGTTGAGTCGTATCCTCAAGGTTGCATATCTAGTCAATGGCAGAACTCAGATCCTAATTCTGACTTTAGACTGAGTCCGTAACCACTCAGCCCACTGCCTTTCCAATGGCTTGAGAACCACTGCCCAAAAGGAAATTAATTCTAATGAGGGAAAGAAGAATTCTTTCAGGTAATATTTGCCCTCAAAGTTATTCTGTTTTGGCCCAAATCCAGGGTGATTCATTATGAGCTAATATTCACTGAACATTTTTCCCCTTGCTTATCTTATCTCATTGTAACCTCACAACAACCCTCTGAAGGAATTATACCTCCATTTTTCAGATGAGAAAAATGTCCAAATGATTTGTCCAAGGTTGCATGGTCAGTAAAGGGTAGAGCCAGGACTTCCTTCTTGGCCAATCTTAAAGTAGTACCATATATAATTTCACAAAAATTGATGGTATGGATGACATCAATGCTTCTGTCTCCATGAGCTTCCAATTGGCTTCAGCTAATGGGGAATAGATTCCTGGAAGGAGGAAAGGGAATAAGGTCATGCTCCCTCCCTGTTAGTTTTCTTCATACTGGTTTTGTCCTTGATCAAAAGTTACTGCTCCTCTCAAGGTGGCCTGGTCGACACTTCCAGGTTCCTATAACCACTCCCTCTCCTGATCCCTTTGGGCTTTAGGATGGTCACAGCCACGCTGCTCCTAGCCCCAGGTTCCTTCCCGCATGCACTCTCCAGGCTACAGGAGGATCCCCTGCAACAGTGGTCCCCAACTCTGCTGCTTGGTAGAACCCATGGGAAATTCTTTAAAATCCCGATTTCTGGCCTTTGCCGAAGACCAATTAAATTCGAATTTCTGGAGCGATTGGGCAGGTGCTGAACTAGACCTGAAAGTGGGGTTCCAAATGGATGAGGATGAGGTGCCTGTTCCCACAATACTTACAGTCCTGAGAAAGACAGACATTGATCAAATAATCACAAATTGCTATAAAGTGCTACAAAAGGAAAGACCAGGGTCATTGATAGTTTCTAAAAGCTCTCCAGGTAATTCTAAAACCAGCCAAGGTTGAAAATCACTGCCCTCACCCACACCTGTGCGAATATAAATACACCTTCAGCAATCGTCCCATTTGATTGTGCCATCCCTTTTCTGACTCAGACATCCCTTCACCTCTCCATCTTATGTTCGTCTGAGGGAGAGAGGAGGAGAGAATTGTTTGGCTAATTCTTTGTATAATCCTAAGTCTGTATCTCCAAAAAGTGGCGGAAGAGAGACTATCCAATATCTCAAAGTGAGAAACATGCCCCTATGCACTTAGACAGCATCTGTTGGACAGCAAAATTGTCTTTCAATTCAATGTGCATAACATTGGGGCTAACTGATACCACTCCCTAATTCATTTTCATTCTTTCTTTTTGATTGATTTATGTATTTATGGCCATAAAGTCTCTTCTGAGCACTGCTTTGCTGTAACTCTTAGATTCTGGTATGTAATGCTTTAATTATCAATGTTTTCTAACTTGGGTTTTCATTTCCTCATTGACCCAAGAGTTGTTAAAAAGAAAAATTTTAACTACTAGAAGGTTTTGTTTTGTTTTGTGTTTTAATTTTAAATGCTAGTTTTATTCTGCTGTCCTTCTTAACTTTTGTCCAATTGAGAAATTTTTGTCTCCTATTTAGTGTATTTCCATCTTTTTCTCTTTTATTTTCTGTTATTTCTGCTTTACGAATATTGAGACTATGTTATTCAGTGTACAGATATCATCAGTATGGTATCTTTATCATGCATTATTGCAGATGTTGGCATTTTAAAATCCCTTTTTTACTCGATTCACGGTTTTTGGCCTGCATTTTACTTTGGCTGATGTTAAGAGCTCAACCCCTGCTTTTTTTTTTACTGTTTTTATTTGCCAGGGTATTTGTGCCCATTTGTTTATTTTTCAACCTCTTTGAGTCATTTGTTTCAGGTCTTGCTCTTGTCCAGAGTCAGGTATTCCTTTTCATTAATAAGTGAAGCTGGAATTTTGTTGTTGTTGTTGTTAAGTAGTCTAGTTAAGCTCATTTATATTGATTGGTGTAGCAATCTTGGTTCTGTCATTGATATAGTTTGGAT
Organism: Indri indri; assembly: GCA_004363605.1. Classification (NCBI taxonomy): domain Eukaryota; kingdom Metazoa; phylum Chordata; class Mammalia; order Primates; family Indriidae; genus Indri; species Indri indri. The sequence continues at coordinate 503,316 of RJWJ010000040.1, forward strand.
AGTTGGCCCCTCCAAAGCTCATGTTGAAATTTGATCCCCAGTGCTGGAATTGGGGCTTGGTGGGAGGTGTTTGGGTCATGGGGGCAGATCCCTCATGAATGGCTTGGTGCCTTCCCAGAGATAATGAGTGAGTTCCTGAGAGAGCTGGTTGTTTAAAAGAGCCTGGCACCATCTCCTCCAGCTCCTTCTCTTGCCATGTGATGAGCCAGGCATCTGCTTTGATTGGAAGCTCCCTGAAGACCTCACCAGTAGCAGACATTAGTGCTATGCAGAACTGTGAACCAAATAAGCCTCTTTTCTCATACAGTACCCAGCCTCATGTATTTCCTTTATAGCAACATGAAATGGACTAACATAGTCATATTATTTCATATCTGTTTTCAGTTTTTCAGTTTCGTTGTTCAGGTTTTTATTTCGGACATTCCAATTCTGTGAATTTTGGATTGCCCTTTTCTGTCTTCCATATCTATTATGTTTCTCTTTATTCTTTTTAAACTCTCATTTTGTTTCCATGTATTTTGTTAGCTTTTCTCTATTTTCTATGTTCCTTATTATATTTTTGAGTGATGTCAATTCTTTCTGCTCTTTACAATTTTGCCTTCTTTTCTGTGATGGTTTTGTTTTTTATTCTACTTATTTCCTGCCAGCTCCTATTTCACCTCCTTCCTTCCTTCACCTCCCTGTCTTCCCTGACACCTCACGTGTTTGCTTTGGGGTTTTACTTCATATAGGCAATTATTTCATTTTTTAAAAAATTTCATGGCAAAATGTTAGTCACAATTTATGTCTCTACAGCAACAGATTTTGGATGGTTCCTATTTCTATTGCTACTTGTTTCTCCTGTTTATCTTTTTGTTAATGTTGTGTTAATGTATTTTTATTGCTCATTATTGAATGAGTTAGATTTCCCTGGACCAACTCTATCCAGGAGTTTCCTGTAGATGAGAGAAGTCGTCAGCACAGTCCTCCAGCTGGCAGGTTTTATAACCCAAAGACTTTTCTTCTCTACTGCCACTGAGGTGGAGGTTTCCAGGCAACATGGTATGTCTGCAGGATTCTTTATGTAGGGTTCCACTTCCTCTGCTTCACTGAACCAAACCAGGTCCAGAGTGAAAAAATGTTAATTTATACCTCTGGGAAGGAGACTCTTGCCATCAAGAAATATTTTCTTTCTTTTTCCGAGACCTGGTATCACTAGACCCTCTCTCTGTTCTCCATGTTTCTTTTTCCCACTTTCTTCTATATGGCTTCTGCTGTGTCTGAGTTCCTTTTGTATATTTTGGAGTCCAGAGACTGCATCTATCTTCTGGTTTTACCAAAAAATAAAAAATAAATAAATAACACAAAAACAAGACAGTTCAATGAATTTTCTTTCTCTGTGTTGTTGATTTTCAAGAAAGAATGGAGAAATGTTGACGTATGCAGCTGTGTCTACATCAGAAGTTTCTAGGGTTACCAGATGAACAGGTCAATTCAGTTAAACAGACAAGTCAAGCCAGCAAGCAATTATTTATTTACTGACAAAGTTGACTAGTTATTTAGCATCATGTAGCTAAAGACAAACTAGATACCTAGAGCCTTCTTTTTTTTCTGTCTCCTCCAAGGCAATCTCACTCACTCCCATGGTATTAAATGACATCTTTAAACCAGTGTCCCCAAATTTTTATTTCATCCTCAGATCTAAATAGCAAACCATCAGCGTGACATCCTCCTTTGGTATCCAAGACATCTTAAACCCAATCTGTCCCAAATTCAGCTTTTGATCTTCAGTTCCCAAATCTGTTTCCCCCCAAATCTTTACTATTAATAATATCGGTGAAGGGCCTCTCTCTACAGCAAAGCACTCAAAGAAGCAACCTAAGGCTTATTCTGATACCACCATCTCCCTCTCCACATGTCTAATCTAACACCAAAGGCTCCCAAGGTTATCTCTGAAACACCTCTTGAATTGAGCCACTCTCCCCCATCTTTCCACCTCCCCTGCACCCCAAGACTCCTTCCATAACCTTCTAACTCGTGACCCTGGTTCCACACTCCACTCTTTTTAAGCCACTCTCCAGAAAGGTCTTTTCAGAATTGTAAATATGATCATATCACTCCCCTGCTTAAATACCATCAATAGTTTTGCTTGTTATAAATTTCAAACATGGTCTTTTTGATCATCCCTTCCCCTCCCCTCACTCCCACAGCTCTCACTGACTCGCTGTTTAAGAGCTCTGGCCTTCAACTTCCACTGTTAAGATGAGCTCGCTCCTCTGCACATCCTGTCCACACCATTTCCTCTTCCTGGTGCATTATCCTCATACCCCCACTTCTTGTGCTTCCCCAGCCCCAGTTGTCACATTTCAGCTTGAAAAGACTGTAGGTCTCTCACTTATTTGGACTCCCCAGCATCTAGTTCAGTACCTGCACATACAAGACTTTTAATACATATTTTTTTGAATGGAAGAAATTGCCTAAACCTGTCCTGGAGAGTGTTAGTGAAAAGTGGTTTATTTTAAAGGAATTTTTGCAAGTCTTGTTGTGTTTAAAGAAGGTGTTATTTAAAAAAGTATTTCAGAAGTCATAAGCTTAAAGAGTCTATCTGGCTTTGACTATTCTTGGAGAAGCAAGGGCTTGGGGAGGCTGGGACCACAGACAGGCCCAGGGATCATTGGCACGGGCACCTGAGGTGGGAGGGGCCTGCTGAGAAACTGTAAGGCCAGCCTCCCCATGGATGGCAGATACAGCACTTTGGTGGGCCCAGGCTAAGACTCTGCCACTAAGGTGGTGGTGCAGGAGGCAGAACGGCTTGGACACCGGAAGGATTCTCGTAAGCTAAGGCCCGGGCTGTGGGTGGTGGGGCCGATGCTAGGGGTAGGGAGTGAGGCAAAAGGAACATTGCTAGAACCAAGGAAAACTAGGAGGGCTTTGGGGACCCTCCAGTCTCACAAAGGCCTTCCACGCTGTTCATAAGGTGCTGTCAGAGGAAAAGGAGTGAACAGGGATCCAAGATCACACCTCTCAGGCGTTAAATCAGAAAGGCAATCTCTGAAGGGAATTTGGGCATTTGAGAAGGGATGTTGGTTCTGACTGTTAGAGAAAGTGGACTGTTTTGGTATGTTAAATTTCAAGTGTAGGCAGAGCATCAAAATAAGGCTATCCTGGAAGCAAGAGAAGAAATGGAACTAGAAGAAAGAAGGAGGGGTCATAGTAAGCAGGTAAGGGAGTCGCTCTGAAGCAGGTTGAAACTTAAACCCTGATGATTAATGGGCCTTTCTGGTAATAGCTACTCAATTAAGACATTCAAGAACCATTGCCTGGGTTGATTATGTTTCCTTAAAATAAGAAAAAAGAGAGAAAGTAAAGCTGCTTTAGGAAAGAACTAAAATGTGTTCTAAGCAGTAAAAACATGAACAGGAAATTCTCCACGGGAACATTTCCAAATGAATAGGCAGGATTAAATTTCTCTCTCTGATTTTCAGTTTTGAACATTTTAAGTGCTGAATCCCAAACAAGCATCAAGGTGGCTTTCCTCTTTATTAAATATAGAAATAAGAAAATACAATATTTATAAAAGTGTTGCTCAGTGACATGCCTTTTGTACTTTACAGTAAATTATTTTGTAGTATTTTAAAATCATGTGTCTTACTCTCCCTTCTGTGATCTTAAGAAAATTCAACTCTTGCATTACATTCAACTAGATTCCACTGTTTCATATTTATAAAACTGCATTCTAGAATTTTGAACCAGAAACCAGGGAGATTTTACAGCAACAGAGACTGGGTGTGTTTGTGTAAAGGTGAGTTTAGTGCATTAAGAGTGATGCTCAGAGTCATACATTTGTTGCAAAGATGTTTATTGAGCATCTAATATGGGCCAGGCACTTCTCTAAGAACAGGGGCATAACCATGAGCACATCAGACAAAGCTTCTGCTGCAGAAGCAGCAAGTAAACAAACAAACAAACTTTGAGACAACAAGAAATACTAGAAAAAAGATAAAACAGAGTGATAGGACAAAGACTGGCACAGGGCAGATCTCTGCATTAGGTGAGGCTTTGAGTAGTGCCAGCCCAGGAAGAGACGTTGGAACTGAGGCTAGAAATAGACAAAGGAGCCGGCCTTTCTGGGAGGCAGAGAGACAACGTTAGGCAGGCAGAAGAGCTGGCACGAGACCTGGGACAAAAAGGAACCGCCTCGCCTGAAGGACAGGAAAGAGGCCAGTGGAGAGGGTTAGAGGCCAGTGTCCCCAGTGTCAGCAGGTCACAGCAAGGAGTTTTGATTCTGGAGGGGCTCCCAGAGTCTCCTCGTTAAAGAGCCCCGCCCCTAGCCCCCAGGTTACCTTGCCACCTCGGATGAGCCACTCTAAATTCTGGGCAGAATCAGACATGCCCTTGCATGGGCTGGCCCAGGTCAGCCACGTGCCCCTCAGGGATCACTCCAGACCTTATGGGGCGAGTATGAGGATCAGCGAAGCTGCCCTGGGCCCACTGTCACCAAGGAAGGAAGTGGAGGGGGTGGTGGAGGAGGAACCATGCCCTTCCCAAGTAGCTCCTGGCAGTCCCCAGGCCACCAGACCCTCTCTCCTTCATCCAAGCACTAGCCCCTCCTGGTGCCCCACCGCGTGGCCTCCTGCACATGCCCTGAAGCAGAGGCCTAGTTTCCTCCGGGACCTGCTGCCCAGAGTCCCGCCAAGGTGAGATCAGCGTCCCCACGGCTGCATTTCTTGCATTCATGTGTTCACCCAGCAAACATGCACTAAGCAACTGTAAACTGTCAGGGCCCTGTGCCAGGTGCTTTCTGTTGTACCCCAATGCCCCTGCCACCCACGGGGCACAGGGAAGCATACTTACTCCCAGATTCACCTCTTTATCTCAGTTTCACAGTCCCCCATTTGTCTGAGTCCTCTTTGCCTCTCACGTACACTAGAACAATGGTACACCTGGCTCCAGTTCCTTCTTCTTGCAATTGCTCCAGATCACAAAATAATAACAATGCTCTTTTACTGGGGACGGTGTAGTGCCATGTGGTGAAGGGCATGGGCTTTCTGGCCAGGCCAATGTGGGTTCCAATTCCAGTTCTGCCACTTAATGCTGTGTGACATTAGACAGAACCTTAACCTTACTCCATTTCAGCTCCTTCCTCTACAAAACATGGGGGTATGATTTCAACTTTAAATGGTTGCTGTAAGAAAGAAATGATACCCAATAAACTATGTAAAGCACCTGCCATGCTGCTTAGCCCTGTAAGCACTTGATAAAAGGTCATTTTCATTTCTCTTTTGTTGCAAGCCCCAAAGTTTGTAAACAGGATCTGGCTTTTGCTTGCACCTGTGTTCCTCCTCCGGTCGTTATGCATACAATGTCTAAAAAAAATGTTCTACCCAGAGGAATGCATCACTGAATGCTTCATGCTAACCAACCAGAGAGCACACTCCGCACAGCAAGAGGAAGGTGAGGGAGGAGGTGAAGGTGAAGCGGTAGAAAGAATTATTACCCATGCAGGGCTCTGTGCCAGGCACTCTTCTCACTATGTCACAGCTTTCAATAAACTTAATCCTCACAACAAGCCCAGAAGGTAGTGTTATTAAGCCCATTTTTGCAGAAAGAGGAAACTAAGGCACAAGCAGTTTGAGTGTAAGTAATTTGAGTTTAAGTAATTTGAGCATGGCCACACAGTCAGTAAGCGGGAGAAGTGAGATTTGAACCCCAGCAATCTGGCTCCAGGACCAAGTTCTTAACTACTGTGCTATTGAGAGCCAAGGTCATGTTAAAAAGAGCAAAATGCAGGGATTAAGAAGTTAGCAGTTTGATTTCTCCCAGGACCAACATGAAGGTTTAACATCATTTGAAAATATTGCTGGACGCAGGGATTCAGGACAAGAGACACAAAAGTATCTCAACTAGAGTTGGAGTGGGTGGGAAGAAAAAGGTGCGAGAGAGAACCCCAAACGCTGGGCTAATCTAATGCATCGGGTTAAGAGGAAGGAGCAGAGCTTTTACAAATACATCAGAGAGAAAAAAGAAGTATCGAGGAGAAAGTGGTCCCATTAATAAATAAGGAAGGCAAAATAAATCAATGAAGATCTTTCAGAGGCTGAACTCCTCGACTTGCTTTTCAAAATCGGATTTTAAGGAGAAAAGTAAAGAGGTAGAAGCCGGAAGAGGCTGAGTGATACCTTGCTGTAGCTATCAAAGGAAACAGATGTGCATAGAAGGAGGCACCATTTACCTAAACCAGGCGTATGCAACGGAAGCAAGCAGGTCAAATTCCAAGCAGGGATGCAGCCCAGAAGGTAGAGAGTATCCACGTTTTTGTGGCAGGTCTCCTACATCAACGAGTGTCACCTCCCTTTCCAGCCCAGTCTCCATGGATACCCCCTTCCCATTTATACATGCATTTATTACATATTTATTGACTAAAAATGATTAAACTCCCTCCTTTGCCCTAGAGGAGCCTGTGATCCTGTGGGAAAAGCTGACATGTTAAGAAGTCATAAGTCTGCAATGCGAGGAGCCCTACGATTGCATGGGAATCAGAAAGGAGAGAACAAGGAGCTCTGCCTGGAGCAGTCGGGAAAGGCTCTGCCAAAGCGGGAGGGGGCTTTGCGTTGAGATGGAAAGAGAGAAAAATGGCAGCGCAGAGTGATGGGAGGAATAGTAGTTGCAAGAGCGTGGCTTGCTTAGGGAGCTACGAGCAGCTGGGTACTGCTGGATGCAGGAGGCGGAGGCGAGGGGGGAGTAATAGACTGGGTAGGTAGGAGGGCTCATGGCACTAAAGGCCTCAAAGGCCATGCTAAGGATTTGAGGCTACTGGGCTATGGAAAGCAGTAGAAGTATTTAAAATGGTAGAATGGCTTCATCAAATTTTTTTTTTAAAGAAAAATAGCTTTAATTGCAGCAGGAAGAGGTGGATAAAGCTCAGGTAGGAAGCCATGAGGGGCCTTATCATTAATACACCAGTTCAGGTGAGATCTGAAGAGGGCTTGGCATGGCCACAGGAACAGAAAGAAAAGAAATGATTGGAGACATATTTAGAAGCTCGTGCCAAATGCAGCAGAGAGACACATTAAGACAAAGGCTGGAAATCACCCATTGGGCTGTGCAATTAGCAGGTCATTTGTGCTAGGAGGGGTGGGGCAGGCAGAAGCCAGAACAGGTGCACCGAGGATTAAATAGGAAATTCACATCTGAAGGCAGAAGTCTGCCCGTGAAGGGAGGAAGTCACCTAAGAGAGGATCCACCATGGTTACAGGTGCAGGTGCAAGGGCGAGACCGACAGAAAGTGCAGGTGAAGATGCATCAGAGAGGGACGGGTGGATGGAACAGGAAGGGACAGGAGAAAGCATGTGAGCCTGAAGGTTGGCTGTAAACTGGTTTCTCAGAGAGAAGTAACTGAGAGCTGGAGTTCGTGCCCAGTGGTTTCTGTGTTTTCTGCAAAGAGGAGGTGGTGGGAAGATTGTGGAGGATTAGAATCAGTTCAGGTGACCGAGCAATTACTGACTATAAATGAATACAAGGATTGTTGACCTCTGTCAAGGACCCAGCTGACACCGCGAAACAAACTTTGTGCTGGAAGCACCCCTCATATCTGGGCAAATTCCTCTGTGATATCCAGCAGCCCTGCTGTTCTGGCTGTGCACTTCATCCTCCCATCCTCCAACTCCCTGCGCACTGCAGCCATCACTGCCCCTTCTGTCCACGTTAAGTGTGCGCGTTATTTGGGGAGCAGTCAGGTTTAAACCACGTGGTTGCATCTTGATGGGACCACACTTGATTGGTCCTGGGGCAAGAACTTGATCTGATCTTGGGGTATTAGAATCCCTCCCCCAGGAATTTTAAACTGGATCTAAAAGCTCCCATCTCAGTCTACCCTCTCTCAGACTGTAAATTCAGAAGTTGTTGGTGACAGCCATTCTTGCCACAAGGAGAGAAGGCAGGAAAAATGTGAGGTAAGAAAGGAGAATGGAGCAGAAGCACAAAGGGAAATGGAAATGATGACACGGAGAAGGTCCTGGTTTCCTTTAGTACTGCAGCCCCTGTTTCTAGGCCTCCCAGAACCCTGGTGGCCTCCCTGCAGCTTTTGTATAAGAAATTTCTCCAAAAATGTTCTTAGGTTGGCTGAAGGGGGTTTCTGTTACTTGCAACCCAAAGATTCCTAACTAAAACAATGGCGAAGACAGACTGTTGTTTTACTCAGATGTGGAGCATTTGCAGGGGACAGCCATGTAGGAATAGAGCAGAGAGCAGGAGAAGACAGGGCTGGGGAGGTGGAAGGGATCCCCCAGAGTCCAGGCTACTTTTGGGCAGTGTTCCTCACTTTAGCCGTGTATCAGAATCACCCGGGGAGGTTCCAATACCACGGCCTGCCTGCCTCCCCTGACCTCCGACCTTCTGTGTTTAGCAGTTTGGAAAGAGAAAAATGATTCAAGATGATTCTAATGTGCATCCGGGAAAGCCAGGAAGGGCCTGGTAGACTTGGGAAGGAGGGAGGGCTAAGGACTTGAAGGCCTTAGGGACGAGCAGTTGTTGAGGAAGGAAGGGGGCTGGGCAGAGGTCTGGGCACTGGAGGCTGGCATTTCAGAAACGCATCTGTCTTGGGTATTTTAGTAACGTAGGGGGTGGACAGAGGTGCCAGAGGAGAGGATTATGAAGCAAGAAGGCCAGATGGGTCCCTTGCACAAACAAAAAATCCCCAAGAAGATGGCAGGTGGCAGAGCAGATAAGAGTCTGCAAATTAGGAACCCAAGGGTGTCCTAGGCCTCGGCAGACAGCCACAAGGAAATAGGACATTAGAACTCGACAGCGGGCCACGACATCCTCCTTCCTTCTGACACACTCACACCCTGTGGTGCTATTATCCTATGGCCTCCCCTTTGGGAAGCCTTGGCATAGAGGCCAAGAGCACAGGGGGCATCTGGATTTGAGCCCCACCTCTGCCACTCCCTGCCCCACAGCCTTGGGCAAGGAAATTGACTGCTCTAGGCCTTGGCTTCCACAGTGTAAAAGCCAAGCGCTTCATCATGTATGGAAAGGAAATAAGGTAATACATGAATATAAGTGCTTGATACATGGTATCTGTTATTATTGAAAGGGGGTTCAAAGAGCAGAGTGGAAAAGCTTTGGTGGATGAGTTGGGAGAGGAAGAGGAGAGTTAAACAGGCATGAATGTCTGAGTGGGGAGATGGCAAGAGAGTCTGCACTTGGGAAGTGACCAAGGAGAACAGGGATGAGGGACATGGATGGATTAACTCATCTCAGTCTTCCTAATGGTATTTTGTTTTCTATTGCTGCTGTAACTTTACTGGCTCAAAACAATGCAGATTTATTGTCTTACAGTTCTGGAGTTCAGAATCCAACACAGATCTCGCTGGGATAAAATCAAGGTGAGAGCAGGGCTATGCTTTGTTCTGGAAGCTGTGCACTGTGCTAGCCGGGCAGAGGCAGCTGGGGCAGGAGAGGATGCACAGGGAGGCAGCCTCGTGTTCACTCACCTCAGGTACGTCTTGGACCAGCCGGCAGCTGTGGGCGCGATGTGCAGGGGCTGAGAACTGACCGTGGAACTGGCCAGAGTCAACATGATACTGAAGCTGAGCGTGGACTTGCCCTTCATGTGGCTTGAGCTTCCTTCCCAACACATACCTTCTGCACCCAGAGACACAAGCTTTCCAGAACATGCTTCTGCCGTAAAGTTTTCCTTTCCACCTCACCACCTGCTCCCACCCTAGTCTTGTCAAAATTTGTCTTCAGGAGCTGCTGTTTGGAAAGGATCTGATGTTTAAATATATATTGAGGTGAATGAGTATCGGATTTAATTTATTCTGTTTTCCAAGATTATTTCATTTTAATAGAGAATCATATCTCAACCCAAAGGCAAGAGTTGCTAATGGTGGGATTGTGATAGACATGCACAGGCTGGAGAGGGTGAGGAGGGCCTCCAGGCACATCTCAAATCAAACCATGAGGTTAGGCACCTACTCCAATTGTGACCAAGCCAGGAAAGACCGGCTCCAAAGTCAATCAGAGACACCACTCTCTGCCTGCCTCTGACATCTTCGAAGCGATGGATTCCAGCTTCCCCTCCTCCAGCAGGTACTGCCTCGCTATGGAGCTTCACACTGGAGCACCCTCATTTCTGCCCCTCGTGTCCCTGATTTAGGAAGCCACTCTGGCCAATCTCCTGTCAAATCTCACCAGAGACACATGCAGCAAAGGAAGAAGCTCAGTCGTGGGCACTGTTTTAAACCAGACCTGGTAACCTACCTGAATGGTTGGAGAGGAAGGAGGAAGAGGTAGGTACTGGCAGTTGAAGGATTAGAAGGCTTAATAGCTTCTCTCCATATTTAACTTTTATGATTCTGCAATCTTTGAAACATTAATAACCTATTGGATGACATCTGAGATCTCCACCCCTCCTGCTCTAGGAATCTTGTTGCTTAAAAGGGGCCTTTCAGGGAATTGGCAAGCAAATTTTTGTTCTTTTCTTTATGACTTTGCACTCCTGCCTCTGTCAGACACACGGAAATGTTTTCCATTGCATAGACAAGTTTCCTCTCATTGATTGGAACCTTTTATCTGGGCATGAGACATTATCATTCCCCAGCACAACATTGGACTTGCTGACAGCCAAGAAGTGTTCTGATGGTCAGCACAGCCAGGCAAACCCAGCCCTGATTTCCTCCATTATTGCTCTGATGAGAAAGAAGTTTCAAGATTCCAGATCACCTCTTTGTAATGCAAAAGTGAGCATGTCCATCCTTATCCTGTGGAATCGGGCTAGTCCATGCGTTTTTCACCAAGATATGCCACCAAAGAGCCGTGGCATACTGAGCCATCTTTAAGATGGTTCTTCGGGGACTTGCTGAAAACAAATGAGGTAACAGTAAGCAGTAAGGAAGGCAATGACTAGTCCTGTCTGTGTTGTTCCCAATACTCAGGTATAGCCATGGTTGCAATAGACAGCTGTCTATGGAAGGGAATCTCATAATTCAGTGAGTCCAGTGTGCCCAACTTGCAGTCAGCAAGCCCACGTACAGAGCAAGGCACAGTCAGTGGATGGCTGCGATCCTTGCCTCTACAAGAAAATGAAAACAAAAATGTTTTAACCAAAGGAAAACAGGAAGGAAAAATAGTGAAACAAAACAAAAGAACTAGAAAGGTACCTGCAAAAATAAACAAAACAATGAGCCAGCACCCCTACTCCTAGGGATCTACACAAGAGAATTGAAAACATACGTCCACACAAAAACTTGTAAGGGATGTTCGTAGCAGCATTATATGTAATAGCTAAAAAGGGGAAACAGCCCAAATGTCCATGCCCTGATGAATAGATAAACAAAATGTGGTCTGTTCTTACAATGGAGCATTATCCACCATAAAAAGGAATGAAGTAGTGATACATGCTACAACTTTGATGAACTGGATGAACTTCGAAAATATGCTATGCAAAAGAAGGCAGACACAAAAGACCACATATTATATGCTTCCACTTGTTTAAAATCCCCTAAATGGGCAAATCCATAGAGACAGAAAGTAGATTGTTGGCTACCAAGGGCAGAGGAGAAGGGAGAATGGTGAGTGACTGCTAATGGGTATGGAGTTTCTTTTGGTGATGATGGAAATGTTCCAGAAACAGACAGTGGTGACAGTTGCACAACTGTGTGCATATACTAAAAACCACTGAACTATGCACTTTAAATTAGTGGATTTTATGGTATGTGAATTATATTTGAGTAAAAAATTAAAAATTAAAAGGCCATTGCAGTACAACAAAGGGCAGGCAAGGAAAGAGACCTCAGAAATGAAGAGTGGCTGGGAGTCAGCAGCAGGGTGTACAGGGATCATTCATTCATTCAGCACAGTTTTATGAGCAACTACTGTGCCTTTCATTGCTCTAAAGAGAGCTGACTTGGAGTGAAAGAGACAGATGTGGTTCCTGCACTCTTCAAGTATCCTACTGGTAGGAGAGATAGGTATTAATACAACAATGACACAAATACAAGATTACAATATAATATTAACAGTTTATGAGATTACAGTAGATAGGTGGATAGATTGATTAGGTAGATAGATAGGAGGGAGATAGATTTTATATATATATATATATCATACATACACACACACAAACACACATAGAGAGACAGAGAGAGAAAGAAAAAGAGAGTACATACACTTTCTAAATTTGGAATTCTATTATATTATGCTACATAGTTTAATAAATTCTTTTCAGTCTTACTCCTGGGACATTACAAATGGGCCATCAATAACATCCTAATACCCAAAGACATTTTGGGTTTTCTCAATCCTTAAGTCAGAAGCATTTCCCCTTGAGGTTTCAACAGTGATAAATGAAGCAGCAGTGAGGCCATTGTTCTCACCATGGTTGGGACAAGCCAGAGTGAATGGTCATCTCCTACTCCATGAGCAACTGGCAGAACACACAGGCAACGAGATGATTCCAGAGAGTCACAGACTTGAGACTCACTTTAGGGGTGGAGACAGAGACCCTGAGAAGTGAAGTTGGTCTTCCAAGCTCTGGCAACTTGGAACAGTAGAGCTGGGCCCTGAACTCACAGGAAGTCTACACTCCTGGGTCTGAGCACCTGAACAGAAGCTATGCTGCTCCCCTGTTGGAAAGGGAGCCATCCAAAGCAGTAGCAGGTCATCATAGGCTAGCGTGTTTTCCCTTCAAGTCTTCTGCTTTCACTGGGGGGAAAAATCTATACAACCCACCTCTCAACAGACCTCACAGCGATGGCAACCAAAGGGACCTCAGAAGACTAAAAAGACAGACTTTGTGGCCTGGCACATCTTTCACTCCCCTAAACCTTACATGGATGTTCTAAGACCACCTGGTGCAGATTCTCTTCAGGTTCCTATTCGCTGCCCACCCACATGGTAGCCTTACACTGTGCCTTCCTTCCACGCAGCACACAGTGAAATTGGACTGCTCACCTCTGTCTCTCCTTGAGACTCCTTTATCAAGCAAATGTTTGAGGGCTTCTGGCCTCAGCCATCCTTCCAGGAGCAGGTGGAGGAGAGGAAAGGGTCGCCGGTGGCCTCATAGCCTGAACATTGCCTTAGCAGTCTGGAGAGAGAGGGAATCCCAGCTTGCTCCTCAGCCCAGTTCTCGGTCACCTCAGACAATGTGGACTCTGGGTGTCTTCAATCCAGACTTGGGCTGGAGCTCTTCACTTTCTGAATATCCAGCCTGTTTCACAGGCCAAATGCCTATGTCCAGCTTTCTCCCCAGCTCCAGGAGCTGTGCTCTCAGGCGCTGGTGAGAATCCTGCCACTGCTGCCATCAGAGCCTGGGCTCTCCCTCCCATCTGTTCCCTCTGCCCTTTTCCTCCTTTGCATGTGCCCCAACCACTCACGACCCTCTTCCCTTCCTCCTGACTCTTCCTCCCCCTTCCCCCTCTCTCATACCCCTTCCTCATCTTACAAAAGGTATCACGAACTTGACTAAATTAATATTTTAACATGTGCTAGTCAAGTTCATATTAACAATGCCTTTATATATTTATTTATACTCAGAAGCCCATAAATATATAAAGAAACACTACATAAATAAATGTACATAGTTGGATCCAATTTCTGAAAGAGCCTTACTCAGGCCCAGGCCTCCCATGAGCAGAGTCTGTCTCTGAGGTCCTAAGCATTTTCCCTAGCAAACATTCTAATTTCTGTCCTGTCCTTTCTTTGTGTGCTTTCCTAGTACCCTTAAGCATGCTCTCTGAGAAAGAGCATGGAAGAAAAACTACAGATAGGAAGAATAATGTGTGCATTGTGCTTTGTGTCTGCAAAGCTCCACAAACACTGTCCTACTTAAGCCCACGACTCCATAGGTCATGAAGGTAGAATTGGATACCTGTACAGATCATCTCACTCAGTGGAAGAAGAAAATAAGGTTTCAAGAAGCTGAACAACTTCCCGGTGGATGTACCGAAAGGAAGGGGCAGAGCGAAGCGCAGGCCTTCTGACCTCTAGTGGGGAGCTCAGTTCACTTTGCTGCAGCTGCCTTGGGGAAAAGAGAAAGGAGGCCAGAAACAGCTGTGGAAAGGGATATAAGGTAAGTGGGGAGAAGACCAAAGTCAAGAAAGAAAGCGGGGTGTGGAAGAGATAAAAGAATAAAGAACCACGGCCCTGGAGAGTGGTTACAACATCTTCAGCCAAAGTAGCAGAAGGAGTGACTCAAGACACGTTATGTAGGAAGCACAGAGTTATTCTGTAGGTCAGCGTTGCACTGGGGACTGGGCCAGGCAGTGGAGGGGTCCTCAGACAGGGCTGGGCCTCTAAAGCACTGTTGCGGTGCTCCAGGCCCTGGCACAGGGAGGAGGGGGTTAAGAGACGGGTGCCCGGCCATGGCTCTCCCCAGACACGGAGTCTGCACAGTCATCCCCAGGGACTGATTCAGGTCAATGGAATATGTGCTTTACTGAGCACCTACAGCTCACTAGAATGTTCTGGTTTGGAGGGACTACAGAGATAAATGCAACCCATCCCTGCCCTCCACGAGCTCGCAGTGGTGGAGAGAGTCATGCTGAGGCCATGTGTAGATGCAAAGTTGTCTACCTATGAAGGGAGAGGGCTCCCTTGCTGCACACTTCCCCATTCACTGGTGGGTGTATCTTACCATTTGGAACACTGGTCCTACAAGGTACGTCATGTAAAAAGCAATCTATGGTCAAGTCTGACTGGGAAATGCAATGTCTGCTTGAGAAAGTGATAAGAAGAAAGCTATCTTCCCCCCCAAAAGCTGGGGCCGGGGGTGGGGGGTCCTTGGATGCATATTTTAATTCTACCTCTTTCATTGCTGAGCGGTGTGCACTTAGACCTCACACAGCTGAGTCAATTTTGTCTTTTTGTTTCTAGAGAGCTCTGTTAGGAAGCTTATTGCTTGGTACTCCGTCAACCTAACAATCGATGCAGTGCTTCTGTTCGCTACTTTCCCTGGCCTCCCCTCCCTCTCTCTTACTACACACACACACACACACACACACATACACACACACACTCCTCCCTCTTCCAGGGGTTAACCAGTGGAATTCTGAATGAACCGCTATCTCTTTCACAGCTGCTCATTGACAGAGATGTCAATGTCTGCTGGGCTTTCAAATCTGAAGCAATCTTTTCATTACTCTTGAATTACCCTCCCCTCCGGCTCCCCATGCCAGCTGTTCTAAAACCCTACCCCAGACTTGTTAGCCTCTGCTCACCCTTCAAGCTGAAGAATGTGCAGAGTGGTCTAGTCAGTGGCAAAGAGCACCAGACTTTGAGTCAGGCTGCTTAGGGCCAAGTCACTTAAATCCTCTAATATTAGGGTCCTCATCTGTAAGACGTGGACAATGATATATCCAGTTACCAAATACCATTTGGGTATTGTCTTAGTCCGTTCGGGCTGCTGTAACAACATACCATAGACTGGGTGGCTTATAAACAACAGAAATTTATTTCCCAGTTCTAGAGGCTGGGAAGTCCAAGATCAAGGTGCCAGCAGACTTTGTATCCGGTGACTGCTTTCTGGTTCACAGATGGCACCTTACTGCTATGCCCTCACATGATGGAAGGGGCAAATGACCTCCCTTGGACCTACTTTATAAAGGCATTAATTTCATTAATGAGGGCTCTGCCCTAGTGACCTAATCCTCTCCCAAAGGCCCCACGTCCTGACACCACCACCTCAGGGGTTAGAATTTCAACTCGTGAATCTATGGGAACACAAACGTTCAGATCATAGCAAGTATCTATGTGCCAGGTATTCATCTTTGTCCTAGGGATATAACAGAAAACAAGATAAACAAGTCCCTGCATTCATGGAATTTACATTCCTTTGGGAAGAATGAATATGATGCATATCTCTTAATATTGTTGTGAGGTGAGTGAGATAAACCATCATCTCATCTAATCCACATTTAAGACTGTATCTTTTCTATAATAAGTGCTCAGTAAATGTTAACATTTGTGATGATTATTATCACTACTTGCAGAATTTTCCCAGGTATAAATTCCCCCATAACCTCAAAACTTTTCCTCATCTACTCCTACCCTTACTTCTGTAGTAAATAAAGCAGTTGTGATCCTCAAAGCAATATGTGGTATGTGAGACCAGACCTTCCACTGGGCCATCACATTGGCACTATGCTCCAACTTCCTAGGCAAGAGGGAGGAGTTTCTCTCTTGACAGCTGAAAGGAAGGGAGAAACAGGAACCTTGAGCTCTGAATTGGCCCCCAGAATGCTCTGAAACATTCTAAGTATGATAGAAACCAGAGAATGTCTTATTTTGAAGTTTGAGTAGCTGGAGATGGAGCCATGGACTCCAACTCGAAAGAGATGACCATGGGACCGGCGCAAGCTCATGTGTCTGGAAAGAGGCAGCACAGGATTTGAACTCGGGGCTCTCAGATTGCAGAGCTTTTGCTGGGCTGCCTCTCTACTCCCTCCCTGCCTGGTCTGCTATTCCTAGATCAAGTGCATCGCCTCCCTGAAGCCCCCTTGGTTGTCCCAAGTTGGAATCAATGACCCCTTCTTCTGTGATGTGCAGACCACCCATATGGTTTATGGAAAAGTGCCTCAGTGGACATTTTAGCAGTGCAAAAGTAAGGCAAAAAGATTCTGCTAAAATAAAGATGTTCCAAGACACTGTTGCTACCAGGAGCTGGGAAACAGGGTTAATAATAGTACCAAAGTAGACTGTTGTTTCTGAAAATGGACTTCAGCCGAGGGGAGAGGAGAACAATGAGGACAATCCAGTCCCTACGCCCTACGTGGCTTTTCAACTGAGTTGGAGCCGCCATGCTTAGATGTATGAGAGCTAGAAACTGACAGAAGAGTGATTTTGAGAGTCTTTTCAATTCCAGGCAAAAGTAAATACCAGAAACTGTTCACAGGAGACTATAAGACTCTGGACATAAGCAATTTTGTTGGGCCCAAACAGGGTATGACCTAGAGATAAGAAGAGGCCATCCTTTCTCTTCCTCCGTATGGAACTGCCTGACTTCTCCCTGGCATGCTGAGGGCTACAGCTCTAGAAGCACCTGGGCTGGCCGCAATGGCACTGGTGAGCCTTCCTTGAGTGGCCCAACAGGCCCTGGACCTCTTCAAAGGAAGCAGGACAGGAGGAATGTGATGAGTACCATGTAAACTGTCGGTGGCCATAAGCAAGTTTATCCTTTGGGTGATACCACAGAACAATTGGAAGAATATTTGGGGGCTAAGTGTCTTCTTGGGTGGGAGGAAGGGGTTCTGGCATATACAATTTAGTCTTTAAAACTTTATGTATCTTCATGTTTTAGCACTTGCAGGTGAGGCTAAGAGGATTTAGAAATATTTCTTTCACTCCATCTGACAGGAATTGGAGATTCTTCTATTATCTAAAGCTAATACCCTACTTTTGTTCTGGATCTTGTCCAAACCGCACTGCAAACCGCACTGCTAATAAACTAGTGAATAACAACCCAGATCTGCATGGCTCCAAAGCCATCCTCCCGTGGAACAGCACTTGCCAATCTTTACTCCGCATGATTTGTTTATGTTCCTGCCCACCCATTAGGTTGGGAGGCCCTGGTGACAGAGAATCTGAAGTGCTGCTCTGTCTGAGTACAGCATCTTGATTGTCACAAGTGCTCAACAACTAAATGAGACAGGACATGACCTGACTTTTAAACAATGGGTAAGACTAAGATGAGTTGAAGCTGCTAATCAGGGTTCTCCGAACTTCCAGCATGCATCAGAATTGTCTAGGGGGCTTATAAAATGCATATTCCCAGTTCGGACCCAGTAGGTCCTAGTGAATCCCGGACCTTCATTGTTAACAAGCACAGCCAAGGATTCTGGCGAGTTGATCCACAGACACACTGCCACAGAACTGTCCCCAACTTCTCCGGCCCTTCCTGGGCTCCATTTCCTCCAACATCGCTCAGCACTCCTGTGCCACACAGGATGAAATACTCTCTTCTGCTGTTTTTCATGCTTCAAGGGCGTGTCTCTCAAGCCTCCTGGGAGTGACCCCAACTAAAGGCCCTCTCTCGTTTCTCTGACCTTCACAACATTGTGTCTGTGCTGCTTCTGAGACGCGTGCACTTGGTACTTGGCAGGGGTCGTGCTCGTGCCTCATCTCCTCCACTGAGCTCTGGACATCTGGAACTCTGCGGAAAAGAGAAGGAGCTCACACACATGAGCACGTGGAGTGGATGTGGTGGGGCTCTGCCAAGATCCTGCCTGGGGGCAGATGGAATATTGCCTGCCTACTGCACACAGCTGTGTCCCGTCCCAGGAATTGCCCCCTATTGATAGAAGATGCCACACCCAAGCTTACACTGCCTCCCCAAAGACAGGAAGTCAGTGCAAGGGGACAAAGATCAAAGTCCCCCTTGACTCAGGATGTCTCCGAAGGGCCATTTAGCTTGGGAGCTCCCATGGGAAGGACCAGGGCCTCTGCTGCAAGTCAGCTCCTCCCTCAGCCCAGTCCTGCCTCCTCTGAGGACTTCCTCTGGGAGCAGGCCCCAACACCCATCTGCACACCAATCCCAGAAGCTTAGCGTATTGTTTCCTGGGGAATCTGACCTACAACACACCTGCTATGTGCCAGGCACCAAGCTAGGTGTGTCATAGGCAGGGTCTCATCCTGCCATCACCAAATTCAAAAGGTGGGCCTCACCCCTTTAATATAGCAGAGGCTACTGACACTCAGAGAGGGTGACCAATTTACCAAAGGCCACAGAGATGGTAAGTGCGCATCATAATTCAAAGCCAGGCCTGATGGGCTCCAAAGCTCTTTCCATCACACCATGAGAGCAACATCTACTTGATTTATCTTTCTTCATCCCTTCAGCATCTTTATAATACTAAATAAATATTTGCCAAGGAAAAAGTAAAATAACAGACAGATTTTGAGGTTCTGGGGGTAGGACCTATAATTTATGTTTGTGTGAAATTTCCCCTCTGGCTTGGTGCTGTGTGTAGTAGGTACCTCGTTCAATCAAGCACCAAATATCCTGATGATGTCTATGGCTCGAAGAAGCATGGTGTTAGAGTCTTGGAATGGTATTCTAGCCTTCATGAAATACAAACTGGCCAACGACCTAGTTCCCTTCTATTTTTGCCTAGTTTTATTTGAAGCTAAAGGTCTTTGCAAATGTACATGAAGGCTCTTATTTAGACCCAAAGGTGCTACTCACCCTTCAACCTTCTCCACATTTCAGGACCAGGGAGCACCTATTGTTCAGATGTGTACAGCTTGCCTAGATGCTCCACCATCTTCACGCAAAGGCTTCCACACCACCACAAAACCTCAGTCTTGTTACTAGGTACAGGGGTCCAGAGAATGCACGTGGAGGCCGAGCACTCTCCAAAGGTGGAACTCAGGTGCACGCCCATCCATGGCTGTATCTACCC
The DNA here is from genome assembly GCA_004363605.1 of Indri indri. NCBI lineage: Eukaryota > Metazoa > Chordata > Mammalia > Primates > Indriidae > Indri > Indri indri. Next base: position 522,692 of record RJWJ010000040.1, read on the forward strand.
CGGATCACCACCTGGCAGGACAGTTAGTTCATTCTGCTCATTCTCTGAGAGGAAGACTCCGTACCAAACCTTGATTCTGAATTCTACATTGGGCTTTATTAGATCACAAGGGATCTGTTATTATCTGTGATTTGCTTGGTGTGGACATGGGCAGTTTCTTAAATTATTCACTATAGTTGGGAAAACATCTTCGGTAAAGCACTGTGTCCACCTTTACTTGAGGATACTGTCAGACCTGGGGCAGTTCTAACATACTTGAGGAACATTAAGTGGTCTCTAAAATAGATACATGCAGCTTACTTTGCCAGCTAATGAGGCATCCCAGAAACTGAAGAACACCTGATAACCCCCCAAGGCAGGAACGCAAGTAGTACTGACCCACAAGGGGACAAAGCCATGTGACTTGCTGAGATGTTTGTTCAAAACAATTTCCCATTAATATGGGTTCTGTGCAACCTGAATGAAAAAGCAGAGTTTCTATGGTATCTCCAGGTTGTTTTTTTTTTTTTTCATCTATCTTCAAAATGAACCACACTCCTGTCTTAATGAAAATGCTACTCAATTACTATGATTTTATTAACAAGACAAGTGTAGCTATTTAGTGTGTAACAATGCAAGAGTTATAATTCCAAGGGGATTGTCAGATGCTAATTATAAATTCAGAATGCAAAGCAAAAGTTCTATTAGCCTCTTCTCTGCAAAGGATACTTGTACTCCCCACTGCAATAATATTTGGATTTGGTGCCTGGTTGGTTACAGTCATAAATGTTGCCACAGCCATTGTAAACCCATGAAAAATCCAGCAGTTGAAAATAGTTTAAACTAAACCTTAATCTTTGTCCTCAAGAATCAAGTAGACCCACGGTGCCCAAGATATCCCTGTCCTCTCCATTTGGATTATAAATTGTCATAGAATTTAGTCTACAGTCAAAAGACCCATTGCAGGTCTCCCAACCATAGGTTAGCCTTGAGCAGAAGAAAAAGGAGAATTTTTTAATGGGATGTGAGATTGAAATTTTAAATCTGTTAATACTGAACTTTTTAATAACAGAATGTGAATCTTAACTATCAAAATGGGAGTTTTCTTATAAATGAAAGTGACTTTGAAGACATTGGCTCTCTCCAGGAACCTACAAAGATGCAGCAAAGGGATCTTTGCCCAAAGATATTAGGAAGTGATGGTTGAGGAAAAATAAAGCCATTTCCTGTTTGTATCCTTTTGAATTTGTTGCATTTAATATGCAAGTTATAGAAAGCAGATTCAATTCAATATTACAGAAATTTCCTTAATAACTCCTATGTGTGGCACACAATGCCAGCAATACTGTGAGATAATGAAAGGTGAGAAATACCTCTAACAGCCCTTATGGGAGTTATTCAAACTGGAAACATATTTGTAAATAACTACAATTAAAGATCATAGACTCTAACTAGAAAACCAAGACATATTTTGACAAGATTTTGTTATATTTCTGGCTGAAAGAGGCAGTTTGAGAAATGTGGATGTTTGAAAACGTTGAAATTTTTGCTGGATTCAGCGGTTTATGGATAAAACAGCAAGAAACATCTCCATCTGGGTGGTTCCCACCAATCTAAGATGTAATACAAGGTAAAAACGAATCCCTGCCATAATGCAATCACAAAGTAATATGTATGAGTTCCTAGAAGATGATTTAAGAAACTTTCAATAAGAGGATGGCATTTGATCTTGACCTTGAAGAATTCTAGCAAATAGAAAAGAGTAGGTAGGACATTGAGAAAACAAAGTTTTCACAGCCTCATTTGTCTTCATAATGAACCACTTAAACAAAATCCTTGTTTACTGGCAAACAGTCCAAAGGCTCTATCTACACGTGAACACTTGTAAATCTCTAACAGATAGAAAATATCAGTTAAGACCAAACACTGAAAGTTCCCTGTGTCTGGGAATTCAGCTTGCTTCCTCCCTGCCACAGAACACTCTGGAATAGCTATCATTGCGGATCAGAGTCCAGGATCTGAGTTTTCAAGAGATCCTGAAAAAAATTCCATTCGCTTCAGATCATGTTTCAAGCCATCATAGTGTCGGTTTGCAGTGCCCTTCTCTATTGTAATCCTCTGAGTTAAATTCCTGTCATTCTTTCCTGAATTCTGATGTCTTTTTGGACACCTTTCTTCAGAAATCTGTGGAATTTATCTGTGCTTACGACTAGTGCCGCTAAGGATTTGACAGAGAAATCTAATAAGATTACAAACTCCTGGAGGCAGGGGCCTTTCCTATTTAACGCCATCGCAGAGTTCCTAGCGTGTTGCCTGAACGTGTGTTTAACAAAGGTTTTTAAATTAATGGATTAAACTCCACTGCTGAATGAGAATGATTAATCACAGTAACTAATAAGAGACTATACAGGATGTGTTTCAGCAAAAGAGCTTTGTACATGCTGAATAATTATTAGAATGATAATAAGTAACTTAAGAATGTTTGAGGGTCTGCAAAGTTGTTTTGCCTACCCCACAAGGTCAAAGCACCTCATAAAAATGATTGATGCTTTCTGCCTTCCGCTAAGCCGACAGCCCTCATCTCACACTGCAGTTTATGGTTCCTGACCTCGCATTCCGCAGCCGACCTGGAAGGGCCGTGTTTCTGCGAGCCAGCTCCGATAAGCCACCTGAAAACTTCACTCAGAGGCAGGCAGGCTGGCAGAAGGGGTCCACTTGAGCCAGCTGGCCCGCCCCTGTGCCTTCCCCAAACTTCCCCGGATTCAATCATGATGTGTGTGACAGACAACAACACTAATCTCTTCAGGAACACCCCCGAACACAGCTCATCTGTGCTTCTAGGCTGGATTTTGCGGAAAATGGGAGATGGCACCCAACCCCCTCCGGCGTGCCAAGAGTGTGGCTGGTCTATGTGATACCCAGGCAGCTGGCACACACTGGCATTCTCTGGGGCCACACAGGGGCTGGTGAATGGTGCTCTGCCTCTCTGGGGGGGCATGCAATCTGCATTACAATATGTGCTCCATGGCTGTGGGGAAGGATCTTACTGTAGCTTGACACTTGTACAGGATGCCACTGGGCACAGAAGCCAGCATCTCTAAGATTTCTGGTTTAACATCCACCCATAGGTCTGAAGTCAAGAGGACCAACCACATCAACAGTGTGTGAGAGCTGTTCAGTGGTCAGATGTTTCCCTGCCCCTGGGAAAGGCCCCTGAATGTGCCCAAGGAGTCGCATGCCCCATTTGTAAAATGGAAGACTCCTTGCTAATTGACAGGACTGTGAATGGTGTGGCACTTTAAATTACCTTGGCATTAATTGCCTGGACAGGTTGTTCGCTCAAATTGCCCTGGCTCGCTAATAACCTGAACGGGCTGGTGTTTTAAATGACCATGGCACTAATGGCCCAGGCTGGCTGCTATTTCACATCGTCCTGGCACTAATGGCCTGGAAAGGGGGCTTGCTTTGCAGATTAACGAGTGTCCTCCAAATGGCAAAGGATTATGGAAAAAGAAAGAAAAACAAGCATTTGCAAGGGAAATACGGAAGAAGTTTTACTTCCCCTTCTTGCCCAGCATTAGGTGCCTTGTCTGATGAATATTACACTTTCAACTATCTCTTTACTTTCCACACTAATCCCAGGCCACCGTTACTTTTTTTTTTAACTTTTGAAAAAAATTATATACAGTTCACTGAAGAAGAAACAACCTCTTCTCTGTCGCAGCCATAGTTTCTCTACTTTCATTTCTTTCCTATCTCTCTTTTCCACCTATCCCCAAATCATTTATTTACCAAGCATTGATTGCTGTATCGATTATCTTTTATGTGAAAGACCTCTCTTGAGTTCTTGGTGGTATAGATATGGAGTTATAGACCCAACCTCTAGGAGTGCCTGCTTAAGTGGGAAACAGACAGACATTTACAAATAATTGTATTGCAACGTGATTAGCATGATTTATGCTGCAGCAGAGTGATGCATTGCAGTGCGAAGAAAGCTTGGAGGCTGTGAGAGTCTGCGAGGCTAGACAGGCTGGGAAAACTTCACACTAGAGTTGAGTCTTAAGAAGACAATAGGATGAGTTCCTCAAGATGAAAAGGCCTTGCAGAAAGAGAATATGCACAAAGGCAGACATCATGAAAAGGAATATCGCCAAACTCACAGCTCAAGAACCAGGTTTTGGGAGGCAAGGATGGGAAGGTAGGCTGGAGCTAGATTGTCAAAGTCTTCTTGGGGAAGAAGAAAGGGATTTGAGAAATATTCTTGAGTTGGAGTCTCCTGGATCTAAGGACTGATTGCATATGAGTTTGAGAAGGAGGAGTCAAGGCTTCTAGTGTTGATGACCTGGCACATGATGTCACACTTCACAGAGTCAGGGTTTACAGGAAGGTACAAACCAGGTCGGGCTGGCAGAGGAGGGACGTGAGTGTGTGACTTTTTAAAAAAGATACTGGGCCTTTGTTCATCTCTGTCAATTGCATTCCGCCCATCCGTTGCATGCCTGGAGCAAACACAGTGTTCGAGGCATTGTGAGAGCTGCACATTTCATGGGGGCGCTCTTTGGCTTTCGTCAAGAGGACCACCCTCACCATGCGGTGTGAGACTTCGATCCCAAAGCAAATCAGTGCAGAGGGTTTCATGCCCACAGTTAATAGGAATAAGACAGCAAATGGAACAGGACTCCCCTTGCTCCTCGTTGGTGCTCCATTCTAGCTCATTTTCATGGCAATCCGAACTTGCAGTGGCTCTCAAGGGATAGTTCAGAGGCTGGATTTTTTATGTCCCCTTCTTCCTCTGTGATCAGGGGAGCACAGAAAGAGGAGTGGTTTTAAAAAGGACAGAGTATCTATATAAGATCAACTTATTAGAAATCTAAATGCACCAGTGTATTTTGACAAGTGAGATAAAAGTTTAGAATTTTTGTTTGTTTGTTTTTTACACATTTGCAAGACTCACTGAATAAATGGTGAGAGTGATTGGATGAAAACAAATGTCTTTTAGGGAGATGGCTGAATTCAAATGAATAGAGATTAACTGAGGACCTACCATTTACAAAGCCCCATGCTAGGCACTGTGGGATATGCAAAAATGAATAAAGTGCGGTCCCTGCTGTCAAGGAATTGAATGTTCCAGGCTCAGTTACAGTCACTATATATTGTATTTAAAGCTGCTCTCTAATGTGAAAGCTGGTCACAATGACCAGCCTCTCCAAAGTGAGATATAAATGCTTCTCTTTGTAGAAAATGTGCCTCCTTTTGGAGGGAAAGTTGTTCTTTCATCCAACCATCAATAGACATAATGTTTGCTAAGTGCTGGGCACCCAGCTGAGCATGGCAGGAGGTTTAAGATAGTAAGACACAGATCCTGACCTCCAAGGTTTTACCTGTGAACATCCAAAGCCCCTTAATGTCTGAGGAAAGGTATAGCAACCTCAATATTTTTTGTTAAAATAAACTGTCCTAGGATGTCTTTTAACCCAAATAATGATTCTTAACAAAGACTCATAGAGCTTGGACCTAGAAGAGAGCTTCGAAGTCCGCTAATCTCACGCCCCTTTGTTAAGAGCACACCCAGAGAGATTAGATGGTCTGCCCGAGAGCACGCAGGTGGTTAGTGGCAAATCCAGAACTGGGACCGAGGCCGTCCTCCTTCCTCACCTACTGCGTGTTCTGTGTAGACTATCTCTGGTATCAGCAGATGCAACAAAACAAAAGCAAAGTTTAGAGACAGACAGGGAGAGACCCAGAAGCATTATAAGCTATTCTATGAGAAAAATCTAGGCATGTCCAGCTAGGTCTTTCTTTAGGAAAATAGATTTGTGAAAATATTCTTGCAAAGATAGGAAATATGAGATCATGTGAGTTTGCATTAGTGCCAAAACCAAGGAGAAGGCAAGTAATTACAGCTACTAGCCACAGATTTTTCTTCCAGCATAACATGGAAAGGTTTTTTCTTTATAACATCTGTAAGATGCTAACCCTACCTGGCCTTTAGTTTGCCACTTTTCACTTTCCCAATCACTCTCATCTCCTTCAAGAAGCCTTCCCTGACTCCTTCTAGACCATACTAATGAATTTAAGAGATGATAAAAGAATGAGGAGAAGATTATGATAATGAAGCAAGTTTTCTACTTTACAAATTTCTCCCAGATCCCTTTGAATCCTGACAGACTGGGGTTTCATTAGAGTGAACAGCCCTGAGATCATTAGAGTAGATTTTATCCCATTTTACAGATGAAGACATTGAGGCTCAGTGTAGAGGTGGAGTCAAGCCTCAAACCCAGGCTCTCTGCCACCAAAACCCAGTGTTCTTTCTCCTTTACTGCACTTCTCTCTACCTCTCTGAACTTCTGCACTCATTCCAGGATATATTCTGCATTGTAATTTGTTTAATCATTTTTCTCAAGCATCTTATCTCCAAAACTAAAATATAAGCCAGGAAATACAATCCTTTGTGTCCTCAGCACCTATTTGTTGAATGAATAAGTGAGTAAAGTACAAATACACATAGCTTCACATTTAGAAGGCAACAATATACACAAATAAGGCAAAAGCAATAGTGGGAAAACATGGAGGTGAGCGAATAGTTCAGAGAGCTTGAAATTCAGGACTTGAGATTCTGTTTGAATGTATCGTCATGTCTTTTGTGTGAGTAAGCTGTTTAACTGCATTTAAAAATAATCAGCTCTTCAGGATACACAAAGAGGCATACTCAATTGAATTTTCCATATATGAGTCTTTGAAACATCTTCCTCTAAATAGAAAGGAATGCTTTCGAAACAAACAATTTCAGAAATTACTGAGGCCAGATGGAAACCATTGAGATGTCAGGCCATGCCAGTCTATTGCCTCCCCCAGTTGGTTTTGGTTTGTTAGTGAAGTTGTTGTATAACTTTAAAAAGAAAAAAGAAAAAAAAAAACTTTATAATACTTCTTAGTAATGGGTTCACCTAGTTCCCAAAGTGACTTCTGGAAGATCAAATTAGCTTTTGTGATAAATATTGCCATGAAACCAGTAATTAGCTTCTAATGATCCTGCATTTTTCATCGGCTGTGAAGCCATAAACAGATGAAGATTTTGGCTCCTTGGCAAACTCTTTTTGACACAGATACCTGGGAAAAGGAAAAAAAAAGGTCTTTTGTGGTGCCCCAGGCCATAGAAACCTGGCAAGGAGCTCATAAGCTTCCCCACTGAGAATCACAGCAATTTATCCACCAATATTTTTAACTCCCTCCAAAACTGTGACTGTAAGCATTGCAGGGCAAGCAAGTGAGTGCAGTTTTTCTAACTTAATCCTAAAGAAAAAGAACTGTCAGGTCTGTAAAATGTTGCCTTGACCTGTAAAACAGAAGAAAGTTCAAGCAATAAATAGTAAGCCCTATAAAAGTGGAACAAGCATACCTATTTTTTTATTTAGATTTTGTCTAATGAATTGAGATGCAATAAAAATTCTATGAGGAGTTATTCATTTATGTCATTCAACAACTATTTGGAGGACATTCTATATGCTAAGCACTGGCCTTGTTGCTGGTTATGCAAACCTGAATTAGATATTGCCCTGGAAGGAGCTACCACTCCTGCTCTGAGTGCTAGGAAGACTCTCAAGAGAAAGTGAATTTGCCATTGAAAGCATCTTCATGTAGGAGTAGGAATTTTTAGGCAAAGGAAATAAAAGTGAGCATAAACGAGACTAAAAGGACACATTGCTGCAAGGAACAGCAGGTGTTTCTGGTGACCAGAGTGATAAGTGTACATGACAGTGTGGCAGCAAGTAAGTTGAGACATGAATGTTTGTAGTGTCCATTCAGCAATACCTGCTAACCAGCAAGTACTGCAGCATAAATATTAATGAAAACTCAATAAACAATCCGAGAAGTAGTCATTGAGAACAAAGGCAACTCATGCTTTGCTTTTAAAAAGTAGAATATTCCAAATTCTTAATAACTTGCCACTCATAAAGCTCTTCTGTAGCTTTGACTTCTCACTGACACAATAGTCTTGGCAATATAGGGGCAATCTTGAAAAAGCAGCACAAGGTAGAAATCACGGGACCCTGCGCACATTTCTCCTTCTAACCCTTTCTGCTTTTTGACACATCATTTAACCTCTCTGAATCTCAATTTTTCATTTCTATAATAATATGACTTATACTAGGAGTTCTTATTCTGGGTTCCCTAAATGAGTTTCAGGGAGTTTGTGGACACCCTAAAATGTTGTGCAAAATCTTATGTGTGTGCACGGGTGTGCATCTTCCTACAAGAAGGTCTGCAGTTTTTATCAGTTTTTCAAAAGCTCAATGACCTCAAAAAAACATGGGTTTAAATTATCTTTAATGTCAGCTCAAAACTTCTCTAGTTCTCTGAGTCTAGCTCTAACATAAACCCTTAGTTGCAGACTGCCATATTGTCAACTTTTATAAAACTCATGGACTAGTCATTTTTAAAAATAGTGCCATGGCATATGAGTATCTATTAATCGTTTGTGTGATAATGGGCTCCTAAACCAAGTAACCTGCTGAAGGGCACACAAAGATAGGGTGACCTTTTAATTTATCATCCACACCAGGACACTTTTGAGAATGAAAGGAGGAACTATCTGAATGGGACTTCAAGGGAGCATGCCTGATCGAGGGCTATCTTAGGCAGCCCCAATTGTATGGTTTTCCTGTACAATGAGCTGGTAACCAACAGAACACCAATTCTACTCAAAATTTGAGTCAGTTGTAGAGCTTCAGGTGACTGCCTTCAGGTGACCGCACTGATGACATTTACATTGGCCATAGGGTGCCCCAAGATCAATAGGTTTTAAAACATTCTACTTTGGAGCAACCTCAAATTAAGGCCCCTTAACAGAAGATGTGATTGTTATTGAAGGGGGCAGGCAGGAGCTGGAGGAATGTCCCCTGGAGAAGGCTAGTGAGTTACCAGGCAGGCCCAACAGGGTCTGCACTTTTGCGTGATTACCTCCAGGGTTCAGTATTCACGGGCAAGTTCTGAAAATCAGAGTAGCTGGTGGATCCAGAAGTGATTGGCCTCTAGGGCAAGGGATAAAAAGTTATGATTCACAGAAGAAACTCAAGGGCCAATAAACAATATAGGAAAGTTACTCTCACTAGCAATCAGGAAAATGCAAATTAAAGCAACAAGGTGATATCACTTTTTGCTATTGAGACTGGCAAAACTTAAAAGTATCAGCAATAGTTGATACTGGAAAGAGGAGTGTAGTATTTTAAATCCAGATATCTCTGTGTCTTTAAACTGATTGCTTTCACAGTGTAATTTGTAAAAGCTAAGTTAAAAAATAAATAAGATAAAAAAGATAAATAGAGAAAGAGTTAGAAAACAATATAAAGCAGGAGCCAGAGCAACAGGATGGAGTCTTTGGAAGAAGTGAGCAGAGAGGAGTTGCCAGCAACAGAGTAGCAACAGATCTTTAAGAATATGAATATATAAAATCCAATTTTAAGTATTTTCATGTCTATGACATAGAACCCTCTCCTTTGCCCCCAAACTTAGGTAAATTCTGCCGCTCACAAAGCCCTTGAGTAGTCGTTCTTAGAACAGTGGGCAGAGAGGGCAAAGAGAAGCCACAGACTGGAGACACACGGAGGGTTAAGAATTCAGGAGGGACAAAAACCCAGAGCCAGAGCGACCATGAGAACCCACACTCCTGGGAAGGTATAGAAATCTTGGGGAGAGCATTGCAATAGCCACAGAATATGGGAGATGGGATTTGTGACAATATAACTAAATTTCAAAAATCCAAATGACCCAGCTGATATCGAATTGATAAATAGTTATACAAGGATTTCAGCAGGCCCAGTTCCACCCTGGCCTAGGAGACACTGTCTCTGTCAGATCATTTTGTTCATTTCTTCTTTAATCTGTTATGTATTGAAGTTCTGTTTTAATTCTCAGAGGGTGATCTTATTTCTAAGTTTGGGGGCTGTACCTCCCTATTGCCCCCCTATGTACCAACCATAAGCAAGAAGTGCAAACATTTGCCATAATTGATAGCTTTTGTTTCTTGCTGCTTGTAAGACCAAAATATTTGGTGAATTAATAGGATCACTTAAGGCACCGATCTCACTGGTACCATCTGTCATTATTTGGATCTTTAAACTTTGCAAATGGAAACAACAGCCTGGAATTGATACAGCATCTCAGAGAAGGGAGTTGGCAGTGCACTTCAACATAGAAATCCAGCCTATTTCTAAGCTGAGATGTAACAAGATTATATCGTAGGTGCAGTGCAGGATACTAGGGATAGAAGAAGAATGCAGCACTGTGCCTGCTTTCGAGCAGCTAACAATTTGTAGTGGGCAAGGTGAGCCCAATCAGGGTAGACACAGCACAGTAGAAGCCGCAAGAGCCCAAGAAGACAATAAGTGGGATTGGTCTTAGGCTGGGCTGCCTTTTTGTGTCAGATACCCTCCATTGGCCCCCATCCACCCTGATCCACTCTCCACCCCTTACTATGCCCTTGAAGCAGACCCTTACAAACTGCATCACCCAGGCTCATGTGCCCTCCAGTTCCTGGCCAGGTTCCTAGGGGAGGTTCGCTCAGGAGATTGGCAGGAAGAAGGAGAGGTCTGGGTATTTCTGCCTGGCTCCATCCTTCCTTTGACACCATGATTCTGGCAGGATGAGTGCTGCTTCTCCAGGCTTCTCCTCCATGGCTCAAGCTCTCTCTGGGGCTCCAGTCACACAGCATCTCCTCCTTGTTCCTCCAGACCCAGGGGTGCTCAGAGCTTCTCCATCTCTCATCTCTGGGTATCTCAATGCCTCTTGTTGGTTCTATCAACCTGCTCACACCTCTTGGTAGTATCTATACTAATGTCTCTCCAGTTGAACCATCTGAGTAGAAATCCTGGCAGAACCCTGAGGGATACACACTGAAACAAAGATTGACTTCTCACCTGTGCCATATGCCCATCATGGGTTAGCAGGCAGCTCTGCTGGGGGCCTAAAGCTGATGGATGCACCAACATCTCCACGTTGCTGCAGCAAGAGAGAGAAGTGGAGGGTCTTAAATGCTTTGGCCAGGAAGTGACACACAACATCTCTTTCCCCAGTCCATTGGCCACTAGAAGTCGTGTTTTTGGCCCCACTTGATTGCAAGAAGTTGGAAAATGTGGAGGAGCACATGGGTATTTGGTGAGCAAGAGATGTTTCTCTCTCCCACCCCCATGGTCTAAAGGAGGGTGTGGCCAATTCCACTCTGGAAAGGGAGCAATGATGGCTAAAAGCAAGTCTTCAAGAAATTGGAGAAATGAAGTTCAGAGTCCTCACTACTTGTAACCACGTTCATGAGCATGTTGCCGTGTGTTCGTATATGATACAAGATTGCTCCATTTGTGATGTGGCAATACGTGGAGATGACAGCTTCTACAAAACCATTTTCCAGAGCTATGGTTTCTGTGGATTTTGAATTTTTGAAGATGGTACTAGGAGCTTGCTTAATATTGCTGGGAGGCTTTACATCTCAAAAATGAACATCCTAACTTCATAATTTTGTCTGGGAATAGCCCTGATTAGAGCCTTACGGTTATTATTCTCACCAACTGCTACAACTCTTTGAGGGGTGATAATCTTGGGTACAGACAGGTACAGTAGGCCTGAGATGACATTATGAGGTGGAGAAACTATCCCCATAGACTCTTCTCTCTACCCCTAAGGAACCACCAAAAGGAAAAGAATCAAGTTCATTCTGTTTTCCACAAAACAGGAAATTTAAGTTCAGCATAACAATTACAATTATGGGATCTCAGATATTCATGCAATTATTCTACAAATATTTATTGAGCTCCTGTTATGTGTCAAATGCCAGAAAATACTGAAAATACAGCAGCAAACAAGCAGGCACAGCCCTCCCTTCTTGCCCTCCTAAGGAAGACCAGGCATTAAATAATGAATCACACAATAAATTTTTTAAGTTACAAGTATGACAAATGCTATAAGAAGAAATGCAGAACAGGATAAGAAAGGTAGGAGGGTCCTCCCAAGGCTAGAGGGTCAGGGAGGTGGCAGAACGGGAGATTTGCCTGACTTACAGCCTGGAATGACCCTGGCTTTTCAGAGAGGTTAGGAAGGGGCAAGACAGGGTAGGATTTGGGGTAGTCTTACCTCTCCAGGATATTTACATGTAAATAAACATGCACCTACGTGGCCCAAAACCTAAACCCTATCAGTTAGTTACTAGAGTTTCCCAAATTGGAAAAAAGAATTCTAGCAATGTCACGGTCAAAGTCTAGAATTCCTAAGTAACACAGAAAGGGCCCCTGCTTGAACTGAGCTGTGTCCATCTCTGCTTGGGCAGGACCAGGCATGCTGGACTGGCTGGTGGGGCAGCCCACTAGAAATTTATTTGCCTCTGAAAAGAGTTCTTGATGGAAGAGGGAGTTGGAAAAATTGGTTTATTTTTTTCTTTCTGATAGTAAAACTTTGAGCACTGGAAGAGAGAAGAGAGAATTTAGACAAAAGGAGGAACTGTAAATAAAATCCAACATTTTTATTTTTACCAAAAACACCTCTACATCAGGGCCCCTGTAGAACTGTGTATGGCAAAGCATTGTACAAAAAGGGAGAGAGGCATCTGCCTTCTGCAGTGGGAGAGGGCACAGCATGCCACGGCATTGCAAGGGCCAGTGGGGACAGTGCCTGGTGGCCACTGCAAAGCCATAGGACACCAGAGCCCTGCTCCCAAAGTCATGGACAAGGCAGGTCCATGCTCCTCAGCAGCCAGCAGAGGTCCCAGCAGCAGGTATCAGTGAGGGGAGCCAGAGAAGATAGAAAAATAATTGATGGAGACCTCCTGGTATCTGACTGAAGTTACTCATGAGCCCATGAGCAAAAGCTACCGAGGACTCCCGAAAATAATTTGAGAAAATTTTGTACAGTGCTCGATAACCTGCAATAGCAAGTAAGAGGAATACCCACAAAACGCAGGTAATTAGAAGTGAAGAAAGTGGATGGTAAGGTCTCCGGTAAGCTCATAAAGCACCTTGGGGTCAGAATTGTGGTGTAATAGGGTTTCGGCCATCCAGATACCCTATTGAAAAGACAAATTGGTGGCAAGGCAAAATTTTCAAATCAGTTTTTGGAGGGTGTTGGGAAATTTTCTACTACAGAAGGCAGAGAAAGCCAAACAACAGAGAGAAACCAGACAGGAATGTAAAAATGGAGAGAGAGGGAGGGGCTGAGAAGCAAACATAAGAAAGGTCAGACATCAAGTGTAAGGAAAGGCGAGAAGTCAGCAAATGGAGACAATGATCTTCAGGAGATCCATTTTTAACCTGCTCCTGGGCCTCGCAGGAAGACCAAAAATGGGAAGAAAGGCTGAAAGACAAAGGGATCGAGAGGAGCTGGATGCTCTTCAAGCAAACAGACCTGCAGGCACCGGGACAAGCCATACCAAGGTGTGAGGGGACCAGGAGACAGCAAGATGCCAACTTGGCTGCATGCAGATCCCTGCAGAGACCTCAGAGGCAAACAGGGCCAGATTGCTATGGAAGAGCTTAAAGAAATAGCATGATTATATGGGGACAAGAGAGACAGAGAGATTTATGAGAAAACTTTCCTGGAAAAAAAATAAAAGAAACTTCCCCTGGAAATGCTCAACTGAGACCCTTTCCTACATGGACTGAGCCCCGAGGCAGCATGGGAGGGGGTCTGAGCCCCATTCCCACCCCCACCCTCATGGAAGTGGGGTAAGATTCGCTGCCCTGGAGATCAGGAAGCTGCCCCCCGCATTGGCTGTCTGCACGGCACAAGCACCAGCTCCTCCCTCGGGCACACGCTTCCTTTCTGAGCATCAGGCTTCTTAACTGCAAGCAATAGAAACCAATTCTGGCTGAGTTAGGCACAAAGTTTTATTAGGGTGTTGATTAGTTTGCAAACACACTAGGACACTTAGAGAACCAGATTCGTGGAATTACGTCCAAAATCCCAACACAAAAATCCTGTGCCCACCAAGCCTAGATGCTGTAGCTAGTACCACCAAGACCCCAAAACTGCTGGCCACAGCAGCCCCAGGAATCCCAACATCCTGCAACCAGAGAAAGGTTTCTTAAGGACCCCCGACTCCTGAATGGGCAGTGTCTGTGTCCCAGCAAGGAAACTAGGCAGGCAAGCTGTTGGCATATTCAGCTTCAATTGCAGATGGCAGTTCTGCATCCCATGCGGACCCATGAGGTAGGTAGTGGCTCCCCCAACAGAGGACAGGCTTTCACACACAGAGGGGGCCAAAAAGAATGACAAGCATTTCACTGCAGTGACACTCGGCCTCATTTGTGATGGGAAAGGTCGCATCCATCTTGTCTTTACTGTCATACCCCAGCTCTGCACACCTCCTCCCAGCTAGTCACCTCCCTGATACTTAGCGCTTTTCTTAACCATCACACAGTTTGGAGTGGGGCCTTGGTGGCAGCTGAGCAATTCTCCCTCAGTTGCCAGGAGGATGTGGGGGAGAGCCAGGGAGGGAGCAAGGGAGAGAAGCTGTCTCTCCTCTGTGCCCAGGAGGGCCCGCGGCTTCTGCCCTCCCTAGCTAGAAGGGGAGGAAACAGGCTCGGTGAACATTCCCCAAAGTACAACTGTCCATCTGTTACACTTGGATGTAATGGGGGCATTCTTTTTTTTCTTTAATCATTGTGCCACGTTTTACTGGTAGCTTCCATGCTGTTTAAGCAGGTAATCATAAGTCCTTAAAAACACTGGCACGATTTATCAGACAGTCTGCTCAGCTTTCTAATGAGTGATCATAATAGCTATGCTTGCTGGTGGCTTCTTTTTTCATTTTCAGATTTATCAAGGTCTGATTTAATTGCCATAAACAAGGAAAAACAAGATCAAATTAACAGATGAAATCATAGGGTTTGGAGCCGATACATATTAATGAGCACTTACTTTTGTGATCTGGCTAATAATGACCCCGGACCTTGATAAAATTAGCTGAAAGAAAAACAAACATATCAGGGCACTGCAGTGCTTGAATGCTTCTAGGCTGGGAAGCCACCAGATGCAAAGGGAAGCTTCATCAGAGGGGGTGGGTCTGGGGCGGGAACAAGGTCTGCAGGACAAATGGCCGCCCTCACCCTGGTGCCTCCACCTGTGTCTCACTAGGGTTGGACAGTGCCTGTTAGTGGCCCTGCCAAGCCGGCTCCCCATGCCCCCGCAGACACCCGCCCAGCCCCCTTGGCAGTGCTCCGATCCGCGAAATCAGACACAATATAAGGCACTCCTCAGTGGAATTCTCTTCAGTCCTTTTAACAGGCTTGAAGTATTTTACATCCATAGGAAAACCACCTTTGAATTAGTGGTTTTGTTCTCTGAATTGGGCTTTGTATTTGCTCTAATCAAATTCCCTCTCACCCAGATAAGCATTAAATGTGGATCACATCACAGGCAGACACTTGCAACTCCCTGCCTGGCCTGCTCTTCTTCTCAGGGAGGAGAACTTGCCTTTGTTATGGAAATGTTTCTCCGTTGTGAGCCACTCTGGGAAGCCTCGCACCAGCCCAAACACCCTTTCTGCCCCTGTGCTTGCGACACTTGGAGACCATGCAACTTTAGCCAGGAATCTGATTTTGGATGAGAGCTATATCTCTACAGAAACACATCATCGGATTTTTAAACAAGCATCTGGGTGGCAGTATGACAAGGCAGTTAAGGAGGTGGGTTTGGAGTCTGAGGGACATCCCTGTCCTGCCACCTCCAGCTGGCAAGTCATTTAACATGCCAAGCCTCACTTTCTCCATCTGTACAATGGAGGTAATAGTAATAAAAATACCTACTCCCAAGGGTCATTGACAACTGAATGCGGTAATGTACACAAAGTGCACAAAACAGTTCCTAGCCCATAATATGTACTTAAAAATTTCTTACTTTACTATACATGTTTTCCCCATTTTATAATTAAATCTATAAATAAATATACTTAAGCTTCTACATTCCCATTGAGGGTGTAGGGCAATGGTTCTCAGGTGGGGTTCTCAGACTAGCAGCCTCGGCATCTTGTTGGAGAACTTAGAAGAGCAAATTCTCTGATCCTCCTCCAGACCTGCTGAATCAGAAACTGAGGCTCAGCAACCTGCATGTGAATGAGTCTTCCAGGTCATTCGGAGGCATGCTCAAAGTCTGGGAACCTCTGGTGACAGGAAAATTAGGGTACAGGAAACCTCTCTAAGAGGAAATGTTACCTATAAAGTGCACCTGCCCAAATCTCTGCTTTTAAATGTGTTGGTCATTTATATCTCTTACGTACTGGGTTGGCATTTACAAAAGTGACTTCAACACCTAGTTGGTGTATAGTACAAGTGATAGAAAACCTAGAAAGCATGAAAATGAAGTGAACCACAGTCTGCTTCCCTTCCTCTCGGCTTGTTCAAAAGCAAGTGTCAGAGAAAGTTAAAATTTTGTGTCATCCATCTTGGTACCAGAGAAAGGAATCATTGAATCACAGCTCCAATCGAGGAGGGGAGTCTTTGAATAAATCAGAAAGACAGGAAGCTACTTCACCATGACTCTGTTGGGATTGTGGACATACAAATGAAAAAAAACCTATGGAAAATTTAAATCTTCTTATCCCAAATGTTCCAGACAATATTAATGATAAACATGAGAACAATTGCAATTTTTTTTTTAGTGATAAAAGCACATTCTAAGGTTTTAAACCTTTTGTGGGGTTTATCTGCACAAAAAATGGGTCTTTATTAATGGATCAAATTTGTCAAACAGATCCTCAAAATGCAAAATTTTATTTTTCATATATGTTCCTGTAACATTTGTAGGTTCTACACAGGAAGACTTACAACCTAAAGAACCAGCAATTTGCCCTAGGCTATGATTTTGTTTTGCAATAGCTTCTGATTGTTAAGAGTCTTTTGTTTCAGAGGTGGCGTTACTATTATTGTTAATGTAATAAATGAATACTTACCATAATAATTAGGCAAAATTCATGCTTTCTTCTATTCCCAGAAAGTGCCATGGAGCCTGAGGCAGCCAGTGCCACTTTGGGGCTATCTGCAGATTTTACATCTTGAATTACTTGTACCCAACACTTACAGCGAAAGTTCTGTTTGGGAAGGTTTGGCAACAATTACATTCCCTCACCAGGATCTGACGTCTGTCAATTCTATTATACCATATAAGCTGTGACTGCTTTATGGAAGCAAATTTTGGCTAGTGGAATGGGTCCCATGACTGCATAATTATATCTCTTGTATTTAAAATCCTTTAAAGATTAGAATTTCTCTGGATTGCAGAACAATGTGCATAAAAGTCATTCTTCCCTCTATCTCAGTGTTAGCCGAAAGTATTTTTTCTCCTAGTGATTTTAGTCTATTACAGGACTGTTTTACTCTCTCATATTTTAGAATTTCTTTTGATTTCATTGTCAATATTATAACTATATGAGCATGATTAGGGTCAAAAAACAACATTCCGAATATATAAATTAATACATGGCTAAGCTTTTGTTAATTTGGAAATCCTGTTGAATTTTGGCTTCAGAAATAGAAAAAATTTTAAAAAGAAAGAAAAAAGAGGCAGTGGTGGTGTAGTTAGTAGCCATTGCTCAGCTAGATGCTCTCCAGTTCCTAAGACCCTGGTGGATAAGAATTAAGCTCAAGGAGACACATAGAATAAATAGATCACTGAGACCCATTTGAGCCTAGACTAGGGACCCAGCTGGTGAATGGTAATTGAAATCAAAGACGTAGTGTAATTAGTAATGAGTGGTTAACAATAAACACAAAAATACAAGGTAGGGCATAGAGTCTGTATTTATACAGGGCTGATTTAAGAAAAAGAAAGAAAAATTTTAAATTCCCTTTCACCCTCCCTGCTCTACCCCTGTGTTAGATTTAGGCTGAAAAATGCAGCGGCTATGTATGGGGGTTGTGGAATCCCATGTTAGACATGGTTCCAAATCTTGGTGTATTCTGTCATTTACTAACTGTGCTTCATTGGGCAAGTTACTTAACTCCTCTAGGCTCCGATTTCGTCATCAGTAAAGTTGAGATAATAATAGCATCTACCCCTTGTGAGGATTAAATAACTAACGGCTTGGCGCAGAGTAAGCGTTCAATTAGTACTATTATTCTCCTTCCGTGAAGTCCTGCTCTCAGTTAAGTTATGAATGAAATAAGCAGAGTGTGCCAGGAAAGCAAGAAAGCAAGGGAGCAGAGACGGCCTCCTGGCAGAAGTGCCACGCAGAGATTTGTTGGTTGCGTCTTTGTTTTTCACCATAACCTTGTGATGTGATTTTTCTGTTTTGTTTTTGTTTTTTTGTTTTTTGTTTTTTGTTTTTGTCTTCTTCTTCATCTTTCCTACATCCTAATGGCTGTGGTAGGCAGAATAATAGCCTCCCAAAGATGTCTGTGTCCTAATATGCAGAACCTGTGAATATGTTACCTTACAGGGCAGAAAGGACTTGGCAGATGTGGTTAAATTAAGGGGTTTGCGAGGGAAGATTACCCTGGGTTATCAGGGTGGACCCAATGAAATCACAAGGGTCCTTATGAAAGGGAAACATGAGGATCAGAGTTGGAGAAAGAGACGTGGCAGCAGGGGCCAAGTGAGAGAGCGATTTGAAGATGCTGTGCTGTGTGCTTCAAGAATGGAGCCAAAGCATGTGGCAGCCTCTAGAAGCTGAAAGGGCAAGGGAATGAACGCTCCCCCAGAGCCTCCGGAAGGGAACACAGCCCTGCCCACACCTCCATTTTAGCCAAATGAACCCATTTCGGACTTTTGACCTCCAGAACTATAAGGTAATAAGTCTGTGTTGTTTGAGCCACCAACTTTGTGGCAATTTGTTGCAGCAGCAGTAGGAAACTAATACAATGGGATACTGTCATGTCACTAAATTGCAATAGAGAACTGAACAGAAAGATGACTCTTTGTCCATCGTAACCAACAGACTGATTTGTGAATTCCAGCCGTTCTGTAGACTGCTCCATTTTGGCCTTCAAAGAATGTGTAGCAAAAGTGAGCTTTATTTAAAAGTGAACACGATTCACTTGGGAGAAATCATCGTGTTTCAGAGAGAATTGCCTGGGATTCATTTTAAAGATGGTAGGAGAAGAAGATTGGGGAAGGGTCAGAATTAAATCTTGGTTTTTAGATCATTTTCAATGACAGTGGTGTTCAAGGATGGAAGTTACTAGAGTACAGTCCACCCCTGCCTGTCACTCAGGCTTCACACACACAATGTGTCAGAATGGGTTGAGAAACTCCAACAGAGCAAGCTGAGGAAAATCATCTTGATTTGAGACCACACCTCAATCCCCAAGGGTGGCAGTCACGGTCGCGGTGCAATTGCCTTCTGCTGTGGCTCAATCTCACTCTCAGACCCCTTTTGCTCCATTTCGAACACATCTCCACTCTTCTGCCTGGATCAGAATAGTCTCCTGACTTCCACGTGTTTCCACCATGACTTAGCTTTTCGCTTTAAGTTTTGTTTTTGCCAGAAAAAAAGTTTTGCCAGAGACATAATCTAGAACCCTCAGACTAGGTCTAAAGAACATACCAAATTGATGGCTTGAAAATTGAGCCCTGAGGAATAGAATTAACCCCCAAATAACTGACCAGATTCAGTTCTTACAAAAAAGGGGGAAAAAAACTTAACCCACAAACCACAGTGTTAGTAATCCATTTGCAACCACACACTACCAATTTGTCATCCATAAGAATACAAATAAATTTTATAAATTATATAGTAAGTAAATAAAAACAGTCAGATGTATAAATTATCCCATCTATTAGAGCACTTGCTGGGTCCTGTATCAAAATGTGTTGGTCTTTTTATAAAATCCTTTTCAAAGGGCAGTGATTTACAACTTTACCAAAATAGGCACACGTCCGCTAGAAAACATCAAAGAATGTGGTGATAGTACATGCATTTACTTAACAAATACATAGTAAGCACCTATGGCATGTCACGTGGGGACACTTTGGAGACCAAGTCACATGCTGAGACTCTCTCTGCCTCTTTCTCTGCTCTTGAATGCTCCATCATCAAAGTCCAAATGATAAGCAACCTCCCTCACAGTTCACTTCCTCTGCACATCTCCCCATGCGTGCGATAGTTTCTTCCTGGTGATTTGGGATGATGTTGGAAGTCCAGGGAAACCCGACACACAAAAAGGACAGAGAGGGTCTCCCAGCCACCAAAGGGAGTGTGATGAAGTTGGAGCCCCTCCCCAGGAGCCCACCCCATCTGCAGGTCTCTGCTGCTACCCGACACAGTATTCCAAGGGAAGAGCCAGCCGGTGGTCACGTGCTGATTCGCCCAGGCCTGGAAAAGGTTCTGGGCAAATGGAAGACAGCCTGGTTTCAGAAATGTCTTCCAGACTGTAGCTATTAGGGTTTTCACATCAAGAAATGAGGGGGGAAAGGAAAAGAGAAAAATAGGTTGGGGTACCTAGGGACTGGATGGGATTCATTCAAGACCAGATTTAAAACATTCTGCTTTTTTTTTTTTTTTGAAACAACTTACTTTGTAATCATTGCCTTGGCATCTGGCCCTCTCTCATTTAACCTCATCTGCCTGACTTTAAATTCATGGAACAGATTTTCACTGCCTTGGACTCCAAGCAGTTGGCTGGCTGAGTGTTCTTGGATGTTACCAAAAAAAGGCATTTGATACCATTAATCATATTGCCATATGTAATAAATTGGCTGCCTATGGTACATCGCCTAAAATTGTCACATGGTTCCAATCAGTGTTCTGCCAACTGAAAGTGGTTACTGGAAACTCTGACTTCTCCTTTCAGGCACGCCTTCTCTGTGTTCCATGGCCCATCCTGTTTGTGCTGCATGTTAATGACCTGCTGGCTCAACATCTGCACAAAGGCCAGTCCTTGCGAGGATGCATGTGTTTGGGGGTGTGGCTGTACATAAGCAATGACCTGCTGGGTATCAAAGTCACATCATTACAGTCAGCCTTTGACAGCCAGACAGGGACCTGACGGCTAATCCGATACATCACTTAATTTGTGGTTTTGCATCTGCCTCCACCCTGGTCCTTTGTGGGCCTTCTTTCTCTCCGTATATTGAATGTAGCAGAGCAGTGTCCATGACCTCTAAGGAGAATGCTGTCACCTGGACTCACTTCAGCCCAGGTGAGGAGAATCTACCACGTCGTAGTGAGGAGGTTCCAAATCTGTTTGAGAACCATTGATTTCAGCAGTGGAGAAAGCGGAGGGGAACAAAGACCAGAAGTTGTCAATCTCACCACTACTGCCCCTGGCTTTAATAGGTTACATTTGCATGCTGTTGGGTTTGGGTTTCTTTGTTTCTTTCTGTCTTTTTTCTCTGGCATGATCAGGAGAATCCAGATAAAATAATATTGAACTCACCCTTTTCCCCCAAATCAGATTGTTGTTTGGTTTGCTTTTGAAACTTTGAAAGGCCTTTATGAAATGTTATGGAATTTGTCTCCATTTTATTTGAAATGAAAAGTACCCTGTGCGTGTTTCCATTTTGGTGAGTACTTATGATACCCCCTTCTAGGTATGTGTGTGGGTGTGAATCTATGTGCACACGTGTCCCTTCTTTGTGCACATCTGCACATCCACATTCCAGCTGGGGCCAGGTACTGAAATCCTGAAATACAGTTTTTGTCTCATTTCCAGCAGCTCTCAAACAGGAAGTACAGGAAATCTTACTCACCCCTCCCCCATCCTGAAAAAAAGTTCTGTTCTCGTGAAATTTGCAGCCTGATATTTGCAGACCCGGGAGGTTCAGGCAGTTTGGGTAAGGTTCGTATAAACATCCCTGCCACCATCTGAAACCCATAAATAAGGCCTCTGGGGGGGAAAAAAACACACGAGTTCTCTCCTTATTTCACACCACATCTACATCTTTTATCTTCAGTAAGACATTGCGTGGTGGAGTCAGAGAGCATTTGGGGAGAACTCGAGCAAAAAATTAATAGATGGCCTTAAACATAAGAGCACAGAGTGAAAAACAGAGCTGGCGGTGTGCTCAGACTCACAGAGACCCAACAAAAGTTCCAAAGTCCCCGTGAGGAAAGGAAGGTCTGGCATCCCCGCTGCGTTGGCGAAGTGCCGGAAAGATTGGGATCCAGGGCTCTGTTGATCTCAGCTGTTCCCATATAGGTGGTACGGTGCAAATATAACAAGTTTGACCTTTGGTTCCCAGAAAAACAAATAATAAAAGTGAACTAAATGGCAAGTTCTGAAAAGAGTTAGAGGTTACTTGCATATCCCCTGAATCGGCAATGCTCTAGAGACCCATAAAAATTCAGTAATACACCCCACCGCGCAAAGGATTTCCCCCCACTGACTATAGTGAAAAGTTCAAGTCTAAATATTCATCACTTGTATATCAGGCACTTTATTCCAGAATTCTGGTTTGAGGGTGCAAAATGACTGCATTTCTTTATTAATTGATTCGTATTTTGTGCCCCTCACAGAGCCCTAGACACACCTCGTTTAATCAATATTTATTGAGCATGTGGCAAAATTAGAAACGGGGGACAGGGAAGAAATCTGTGCTTTGAAAGGTCATATAGTTCAGTTCAAACACACACACACATCAAATGATATACTAAAATCTTCACTTTTTTTTACTTTTCATAAAACTCTTTAAAATTTTTTAAAAATCTACTATATTGTAGGAGCTACAGGCTTTTTCTGACACAGTTTGTGAGCATCTCTAGTTGAAGTCATTTGTTTCCATGGCCAGGGAGCTATCGTTATTGCTAAAGTTGAACACTTGATGGGAGGGAACAGGAGTGTGCACTGTTAAGAAGGAAACAACAAAATAGAAACAAAAACTGATAAGAAAGCAGTCAGAGAAATCTTCTAAATGGGCAGGACCTTTGCTGGGGACACAGTGTCATCTGTGGCCTTTTTTCTTCCAATTGTGTGGTAACGAGCTTGCCAGGAAGTCAAAGAGAATGGCACAACCTGTTTGCTGATCAAGCAGGGTCATGTTGAGTGGCCTATGGCCCAAGTGGCGTGTGCCAACCATTTGTTACCAGGATGGAGTGAAACCAGTGGCAGCTGAGGAAGATCACTTTGGCAAGCCTTTAGTGTCATATAATTATAGAAGGAGAAACCTTACTCCAAGACAAAGTCCAGGAAGAGTTCAAAGGAATACCCTAATCAACCAGAGGTCAGCAAATGTTTCCTATAAAAGGCAGGGTAATAAATATTTCAGGTTTTGTGACCACATGAGGTCTGTGTCACATAGTCTTGTGTGTGTGTGTATTGTACCTTAAAAATGCATAGGACATTCTCAGCTTGAGAAACCTACAAAAACAAGTCACAGGCTGAATTTTTCCTGTAGGTGGTAGTTTGCCAACCCTATAAACTTCAACTTAACAAACATTTGTTGTGTACCTATACTAGGCATTGTGCCAAGAGTGGCATTATCTAGATAAATCGTTTGGTCTTGTCATCAAGGAGCCTCTAATTTAATATGCTCTAGCAATTCAGCAGGGAGTGGATTAAGCTGAAAACACTGAAAATATATACTGAAAATACAAAAAATAATACTGATCAACTGAAAATACTAATCGCTATTGTGTAAGATACAAAATGGCACCTCCATACAATTAGCTTCTCATCTTAATCAGAGCTTAATCATCTTGATATCTCTGTACCCAGCACACAGAAGGATCTCAAAAACTGTGTGTTAAAAAAACATACCAAATTTTTAGCTGAGATTTTGTTTTCTTTAAAAGCTTTCTATATAAAGTGTTTAACTATAATGCTTGGCAATGCTGTTTAACAAAATTTTGTTTTTTAATTCAAGGGTTTACTAAAGCATTTTCTTTTCTAAATTGTACCTTCCACCAAGTAAATCCTTTACTTATCCCATATCTTGTCACTAGACTAATACATGCATTTACGATGTACAATGCACATGTACAGATAGAAGGAAGATTCATAGCTTTCCTAACTTGCAAATTCAATATTTGTGGACCAGTTCTAAATTTTCTATTCACTATTTAGAAGCCTATAAGAAACAAAATCTGCCAGGTGAGATGGCTTATGCCTTGAATCCCAGTGACTGGGGAATCTGAGGCAGGAGGATCCCTTGAGCCCAGGAGTTCAAGGCTGCAGTGAGCTATGATTGTGCCAGTGCACTCAAGCCTGGGCAAAAGAGTGAGGCCCCATTTCCAAACCAAAAAAAAAAAAAGAAAGAAGAGGAAAGAAAAAAAATCCATTGTATATATATATATATATATATATTTTTTTTTTTTTTTTACCAGACTGCAAGAGTGCAAGAGTGTACACTCTTGCCTTAAAACATAGAGTCATCATTCACAGATGTAGGTATGTACTTGTTATGCCAAGATGAGGCAGACGTAGTTCTATTCACTTGGGGACAGATGCTTTATTTATTTCTTCTCCAACGCTCTCCTTCATACAGATCCGTGCTTCTGACCTATATTATTTTCCTTCAGCTAAAGAACTTCTTATAACAGTTCTTGCAGGGCAGGCCTGCTGGTGATAAATTCCCTCAGTTTCTGTTTGTCTCAGACGGTCTTTATTTCTCCTTCACGTTTGAGGGATAACTTTGCTGGATATAGAATTCTAGGTTGGTGGGGTTTTTTTCCTGACACCTTAAGTATTCCATACCTCACTCTTCTTCTTGCATTCACATTTTCTGAAGAGAAGTCCATTGTATTTCTTACCTTTCTTCCTCTACAGGCAAAGCGGTTTTCACTCTTCTTGCTTCTTCCAAGATTTCCTCTTTGTTTTTGGTTTTCTCTGGTTTGAATCTGATATGCCTCATTGTGAGATTTTTTTTGGGGGGGGGGGACAGAGTCTCACTCTCTTGCCTGGGGCAAGTGCCATGGCGTCAGCCTAGCTCACAGCAACCTCAAACTCCTGGGCTCGAGCAATCCTACTGTCTCAGCCTCCCGAGTAGCTGGGACTACAGGCATGCGCCACCATGCCCGGCTAATTTTTTCTGTATTTATTTTTAGCTGTCCAATTAATTTCTTTCTATTTTGGCAGAGACAGGGTCTCGCTCTTGCTCAGGCTGGTCTCAAACTCCTGAGCTCAGAACGATCCGCCCACCTCGGCCTCCCAGAGTGCTAGGATTACAGGCGTGAGCCACCGCGCCCGGCCTGTGAGATTTTTTTTTTTAAAGTCCTGACTGGTGTTCTCTGAGCTTTCTTGGATCTACGATGTGGTGTCTGTCATTAATTTTGGAAAGTTCTGAGCTATTATTGCTTCCAGCGTTTTTTTGTGTTCAGTTCTCTCATTCTTCTCTTTGGTACGTTATATCTTTTAAACTTGTCTCATAGCTCTTAGATGGTCTGTTTTGGTTTTTTCATTCTTTTTTCCACTTCCGTTTCATTATCTTCAAGCTCAGTGATTCTGTATCAAGTCTGTGCAGAGTCTGTTGATGACCTTGTTGAAGGCATTCTTCATTTCTCTTACAGTGTTTTTGATTTCTAGCCTGTCCTTTTGATTCTTTCTTAGAATTTCTATCTCTTTGCTTATCTATTACCCTTTTTTTCTTATATATTGCTTACTTTTTCCATTAGAGCCCTTAACATAGTTATTTAAATTCCACGCCCAGTAATTCCAATATCTGTATTGTATCTGAATCTGTTTCTGATGATTGTTTTGTCTATTTTCACTTGCTTTTTGGAATGCCTTGTAATTTTTTGTTGAAAGCAGGACATGTCATATTGGGTGATATGAACTAGGGTAAACAGGCCTTTAGTGTGAGGATTTGTGCTAATGCGGCTGGGAGTTGGGCTATGTTTAATGTTTTTGGTAGCTGTAAGTGCCAAAGATTGAAATTCCTCTAGCGTCCTTGTTTTTGTCTTTCTTCATGACCTTGGGCTTCCCTATGTACTCCTCCTCAGGCAGAGCCAGTGTCCTGCAGCCCTTTCAGCTATCTTCCATTGCTACCGTGCCAGAGCCCTGCTGATGTGGTTGTAAAGTGTGGGACACACAATGTTCTATAATCTCCAAATTAAATCTCAGTGTCTTAGTGGGTTTGTGTCCTGGGACTGTGACCTTCACAGGTTTTTCTCCCACAGGGTGTAGCTTTTTTCCCACTTGAGCTCTATTCCCTTCCCTGGATATAGTGTTCACATTCTATTTCCTTGAAAACCTGACCTCTATTGATTTTGTTCCTCATCCCTCCAGTCTTTAGGGGAGACAGGAAGCCTGGAGGATGCTGGAATGGGAGAAATGCCCTTCCTGGACTGGGACTGGGATAGGACTCTGGTGAAGTCTTTTTCCCCTGAAGAGTAGGAGGCCTTTGTTATGGAGAAGTTTGCCCGTGTATTTCACAACGATTCATTCCCCTTCTCCTCTTCCTGCCA
This sequence comes from Indri indri, assembly GCA_004363605.1. Classification (NCBI taxonomy): domain Eukaryota; kingdom Metazoa; phylum Chordata; class Mammalia; order Primates; family Indriidae; genus Indri; species Indri indri. Next base: position 548,988 of record RJWJ010000040.1, read on the forward strand.
GAACCATAAGAGAACGTTTCTCAGATCTTTATCATGAGAATAGGGTAGGGTCCCTGGAGATAAAGCCATGATGTAGCTCCCAGGAATTTCTCACTGGCAGGCTAGTCCACACTCAGCCTGCAGCAACTCATCAGAAGGGCTATTTGAGTGTCCTTACAGCTTGCAACTCCAGCAGCTTCTGCTCTAAGCAGGCAGATCTCAGCTGTGCCTCTCTGGACATGCCTGTCTCTCCAGATTTCAGGGTGGAGATTTGCCCTGCAACCTCAGTTCTCTGATGAGTACAAGAAATGTGGTTGGTTTTCTGTTTGTCTACTGTTTTCTTGTTAAAAGGACAGAAGTGATAACTTCCAAGCTCTTTACACATCAGAATTTAAAGCAGAAATAACAAAATGTCTTAATGAATAGGGTATGATAAGGTATTGATAAATAAAAATAGAAAATATATATCAATCTCACAGTTTAACTTTTCTTTGAAGACTACAGACCAGGACTGAAATACCAGTACTAGCTAATTGCAAGAAAATATCCAAGAAGCAAGTAACTATAGGGCCAACATGACACAGAGTAATAACAAACATTTTATGAATTTTGTATACATACCTTCACACATAAGAGGATGCAGTGATATGATTGCATTAAAGTATGATTTTTCAACTTCAAATCTACCTAGTCATAAGATTTTATACCCAAAAAGCACATCACCCTACTCATTAAGCAGTTATTAAGCACCTACTATGTGCTAGAATTATTGGGTATTCACAAAGGGTGTGCGATTGGTAATCCTGAGGGAGTAGAACACTAGCTAGAGATGAAGAAAGGATGAATAAAATGATTAAATAACAAAGGCATGCATAAAAATAATGAACTTTCGTATATTGCTAGAGAATGCAAACAGATTCAACAGTATATGTAATTTTTAAATAATTGCATGGATAATATATTGGTGCATCACTTTGTAATTAAATATTAATTAAAATAAATAGCAATTCAAAGCAGTACATGTTAAGTGCTCAATGAGTAGAGGCAGTAATTGCTGAAGATCAGAGAAGCCGCATTTCGTGGTTAGCGGGTACTTATTACCCCCTCCCATTGTCAGGCACCCAAACATACTCTTGTAACACTAACTGGTATTATCTAATCTCAGTTTTAGCCCCACCCAATATATGTCATTATAAAATGAGGTTTGAGATCACCAAGTGAGAACTGTAAAGGAAAGTTGCAGTGATCCTTTGATGATTGCCCACTTCAGCTGAAGAAAAAAAAAGTTGAAGAGACTGAGAAAAACTTTGATGATTAAAAAAGTCTCCACATGTCTTGCCTTCTCATCAAAAGGAAGGTGTGGAGAGTATCTGCTCTTTAATAGGATCTCACTACCCCTGCACAAACTTAGTATGTCAATCTAAATAGCTTGGGGACCCATTGGGATGATATCTAAGTAAGGCCTAGAAAAGCTAAAGGCCAGAGACTCCCAGGCCAGTGCTCTGCCAGCACGAGATCATCAGAGACTGCCCAAGGCGCTGCCTGGAAGGCGGCAGTGATACCAACAAGTGGGTGAGCCATGGGGTTCCCGGGACTTAAGGAAAGAACCACAGCAACCTAGAAAAGATGTGCTCTCCACATCAAGGGAACTGGGGCCACTCTTAAGGACACTGAAGAATGCCCTGTGAGAGAAAGGCCGGCTTGAAACATCACCAATCCCAGGGATTGCCTGAGCCACCGCAGAGCCTTGCACTTGCAGCTCCCTCTGCGTAGACGCCTCTCCCCAACGTGCCTGTTAGCTAGTGCGCTTGCTTTCTTCAGGTCTTTAATCAAAAGACAGCCTCCCAGGGAGAGGCTATTCTGTCCTGTCTAAAAATTCTGACATTTTATGTCCCCTTGACCTGTGTCATTTTCCCCCTTGGCACGTCTCCTTATCTAACATACCATGTGTTGTACTTCTGTTTCTTCTTTGGTTGTCGTCCTCCACTGGATCATAAGCCCCACAAGTCCAAGTGCATTTACTTTGTTCACTACTGATCTGTGAATATCCCCAGATCCTAGAATAATGCCTGGTACATTGTAAGCATTCAACAAACATGTACTTAATGGATGAATTCATAAATAAATAGATAGAGGAGTGAACAGTTGACAAGGTCTGTGAGACACAAAAGTAAATGACTTTCAGTTATACTATGTGGGCCTTCCTTATTCAATGTGCCAATTACACTGGTTTCTAATACCCACGGTGCTTACAATTATAACTGTGTTACACAAGAAGCAAGAGCATAGAAGACTAGGGTGGTCAGGAATACTTCTCATAGGAACAGGAATTTAAGCAACGCCTTAAAGGATTGATTGGACCTGGGGATGCCAAAAAGGCCCTTGAACAATATGAAGAGCCAGGATGTTCTTGATGTTCATGAGCTAAAAATAGATTCATTTGCCTAAAGCAGAGGATTTTGCAGAGGAAACAAGCCTTGGGAGGAGTATAGAGGGCATATGGTCTCTAGTAAGGGTAGACGCTGATGCTATCCTGAAACCTGTGGGTGGAAGCTGCCTTCACATGTTGCTGTGAGTAAGCTTCAAGTTGACCCAATAAATCAGGGATACATGGGTCAAGGCTGAGGGTTAGACATTTAAGGATCAGAGACTTTGAGACCTTCTATGAGAGCTCAGTAGCATGGGATTATCTGGTGACCCATGAGGGAATCCATGAGGCCCCTCGCGAAATCAGATGCGGAGTTGGAATAGATGCACACTGTAGTCCCTGGGTTGCCAATATTTTATGACTCTCTGGTTTCATTCTCTGGCAGAATCTTCCAGGGATTGGGGAAGGGTGTCGTCCAGCAGCCTTTGTGCCTCCCAGCCTCTGCCTGGACAAGCCAGGGTAACCATAGCAGGAAGAAGGTAAGAGATCTACCCTTCTTTCTGCCTTCGTCATGTTTGCCTTAGTGGTTCATCATGTTTGCATCTGCTCCCATGGCTTTTGCTTGGACTTGAGCTTCACCGTTGACCAACAAATTCTTCACTCCCTGCCTTTCGACAGTTTTTTCAGCTTTGGCCTTCTCTGTAGTCTTAACCAAGAGCACGGCATTCTGCTTATATTAGCGTAGGCCACTCAGCACAACACTGCATTTATTCTCCATCCTTCCTGAACTAGCGCATCGACGTACTTTTAATCTTCATCTTAGCTGACCACTGCTCATAGCTAGGCTTGCTGTCCTTTCTGATGGGTCCCAAACTGTGTGAGGCTTTCTGACTGTTAAGTAAGACCCATCATCCTGTTTTCTAATCCTTTCTACCAAAATCTAAATTAACCAGACTGCCCATATTCTCTTTTCTATAATTCTTCTGTAGAGGCCTTATCATCATTTATAGCTGTTCATTATAATACACATTAATTTACCTGTGTGCTTAACATCTGTGTCCTCTCATTAGTCTGTAAGTAAGTAACAAGAGGTCGTACAAATTTCTATTTTGTTCACCACTGTATCTCTAGTACCTAGAACAGTGTCTGGACCCTGAAAATATTCAATAAAAATTTGTTGTTGAATTTAGTCCCTACCAGGATGAAAGCCCTTTTGACCTCCTTTCTCTAAACACGTTGTTATTTCATGATCATTCCCCTTGTCTGCATGCCTGTCCTGGTCCATTATGAAATGAATATTTTCAATTTTCATTTACACAATCCTCCTTTTAAAAATTTGGCTATAGCACAAAAGGTAAATAATTACAGCACAGATCATAAAGCAACACTTTTCTTAACAGAAAGAGGAAAAATCAGGAAGAGAGTCATTTCAACATCATAGTTCCTTCCTATCTTCCCAAATATGGCCTGCTGAGAGATGGGCCCAGAACATTCCTGGACTGTGCTCTGAAGCTCACTGAGCTTGGATGGCAATCGATGGAAAGATGCAGGAAGTTCCCAAATCCAAGTCCTCTCAGTAAAAAGGCACAGCCTGGGGACAGCCTTCCCATGGGAACCTCCAGCGCACCAAAGGCAGGACTGTCCTGTTCCCCTCTGCCAGGAGTTAGGCCTTCTTTCTCATGATTCTTTGGCGTCTGGGGAATTGATAATTCACTTTAGATTGCATGTCCTAGCACAGGTTTGTATGGAAATTCATTTCTCCTAGGGTTACATGAATTACTTCAAGGGCCCTGGAGTCATCGACCTGGAGTCATCTATAATCTTTTAAAATCTCCCTTGCCTGCTTTATCAGGTATTCATCTCAATGTGCTCCACTTCACCTTGCCTGAGCAGTTGTGGGTTCCTATAACTAGCCAAGTTCCTTGGCTGCCTGGGTGCTGACATCACATAAGCTCCACTCTTTAGCTCCCCAAACCAAGGCTAGGTCTCCTGAGCTCAGAGGTTAACCACTGCTCACGCCTTGGGATATTTCTGATTCTGACTGGTAAAAAGACTATTTTAGATACAGCAACTGTGTTAATCTCTTCTTGATGTGCTATTGGAGACCAATGTGCATACTTGTGGCTCTTTCATATTTAACTGTCTATATTTTTAAGTGTCATTGAATCCTTTTCATATCTTTATTGTATATTTACTGCAGCCTTTATCAATTTTTTAAACAACATCTAAGAAGGACTTCTTCCTCAGACTAGGTGGCAGAGCTGATTCTGATGCCTGCATGTTCCCACCAGAGCTTCTCATTTAATTGGCCTGTGGTGGAGTCCAGGCATTGGAACTGTTTTAAAACTATCCAGGTGATTCTAATCTTCCAGGCGATTCTAACAGGGTTGAAACCCATTGATCTGGAGAAGGACGTCTCAAACTTTAATGTGTCTGGGACTCACCCAGGAACCTTATTAAACTGCAGATTCAGTAGGTTGAGGTGGGTGCTGAGATTCTACATTTCTAACAGAATGTAAAATTATTAAAAATAACATAATAATCATTATTATTTAAGATAACATAATTATTATTATCCCAGTATTCCTGATCTACGGCCCACGCAAATAAGAAGGCTATTTAAATAACATGGGGCTAAAAATTTAAATATGAATTTTTTTTTTGCTTCGTCTCAGTGATGCATATATTTTGTATGCATTCTTGCTATGGACTCTTAAAGGCAAACTTCTTCCCAGAAGATTGTGGAATGCCTACCAGAAACCTTTGATTTTAGGACCAGTTTTCACCCAAATAGTTAATTGAGTATTACCGTTTTCATCGTTGCTGCTGTTTTAGTCAAAGCAACCTTTGCTGAAGGTTTGGTTGAGTTCCTTTTTTCTCTCTGGTTATTTTAAAACTCCTTTTTAGGAAGGACTTGCCAGTTTCCCTTGCCAATCTATTTTATAGCCATTGCCAGAAAAACAACTGTGTCATAGCATTTGTTTACCTTCTCCCCACTCAGGTCTACTCACCTCCTTCCCCCTTCCTTGAACTCACTCAACGCCATCAGTACCGAGCGTTCGTGGTCCAGCTCTACGCAGCTGCTATGTGAGTTAAGAAAGGAAGAGCAAATGCTGCTTCCCCCTCGCCGAGTTCATAATTGAATAGAGGACCTGTGATGAGACAGGAAAACTCAAAATCTCATTAAGTTGCTAGCAGAGGCTAGCAAGTGGTAACACATTAAAACATTAAAACAGATTAGTTTCTCATATTAGCTAGCTATTACTGAGCAAAGGGCAGGCTCCAATAAAATGGCGCACAGGAGAGGTGGGATTTAATGGAGAGGTAGGGGGAGGCCAAGGTAAGGTCAGGCAGGGGCGAAGGTGTGGCAGGCCTGTGCAGAGAGTGGGGTGCAGCCCTTTGGGGGAAAGGACCTGGGGAAGGCAGCCAGAGTCAGGGGAGAGAACATGGAGTAGGAGGCATGAAAGAGAAAAAATGAGAGTCAATGGAAGTGATTGGCAAGCTTCCATTGTTTCACCATTCTGTAGAAAGCCAAGAAGGCACTGCTTACCCTCTGTGTATTGTGCTGCCAGGGGGCAGTCATGCCCTCTGATGGGGAGGAGGCAAACAGGAGGGACAGAGTAAGAGGGGGGTGGGTCCTTGGAGGGGATGGGCTTGGTCCTGCTGCCTCCAGAGCCCATTGTGAAAGCAGATCTACACACAAAGGGACAGGGACAGAGAGCTTAAGTATCCACAGCACAGTGGAAACAGCACTGGACTGAGCACGTGGGAGGGCCAAGCTCTATTCCCAGCTCAGCCTCGCCACCTTAGGACACTCTTGGCTTTCTCTGAGCTCATTTCCATAACTGTACCATGAGACAGTTAAATGATCTTCCACCATTAAATTTCTGTGGTCTCTGATTCTACGCTCTAGGACAGTGGTTTGCCAACAAGGGTGGGGGAGACTTGGAGATGGAGCCTGGCACCCTCCTCCCCGCATACCTGCCTCACACAGAACAGCCCCATTTTAAACCACTGATCAAGATGCTGTATTTGTTAGAATTGACTGAGCCATTATCCTTCAGCTTCTCTTCAATTCTTAAATCCCTACCTGTATCTTAGAAATGTAAATGTAGCTCCAGAGAGGGAGGGAGAGAGGGAGGGGCACATAGCACTGCAGCCCACCTGGGGCAGCAGAGACTGGACGTCTCCACTAAACCAAGCCACAGAGAATCCTTTCCCGTAACTCTTGCTTGTTGATGAGACAGGGTCATAAAGATCACCCATGCTGCTATGTACAGGAAGCTTATAAAGACAGTTGACAGGTCATTTAACAAATATACCAAAAATTGTACATCTACATTAGCTATTATTTTGGGAACCTACACACATACTTGAATGACATTGTCTTTGTTCAACCACTTTGGGTCCTTAAAATTCCTCCTCTAGAGCCTGATTAGTTTCCAAGCATACCTTTCCTAGACATTTGTGAAATTGATAGACTAGATTACCTTTCATTTTCTGAGGAATCAGAGCTTTACAGCACACACCTCTGGAGTAAACGCCTTGTTGTGGGAAGAGGTGAGGCGTGTTGATTTGAAAGGCAGATGGGGGCCAATTCATGAGGCTCCTGCTCACATGCCCAGGTGGTAACCCAGGGTCACCACTTTTGGAGAAGACTAGCCCTCCTGGCATATGCCCTTGGCCAGAAGGTCAACACAGAAAACTCTCCACTCTGAAAACAGAGCCCACTGGCTGAGAGAAAGAACCCAACCATAATTTAGAGAGAAGCCTATTTCTCTTTTCAAATTTTCTGACCTGACATGTTGCTGAAGTGCACTTCACATCTGATTACATTAGTCATATTGCATTATACTGTATCAGATGTGACATGATGCGATGGGATTGTGAGCTGTGTATAAAGATGTACCAGCAGCCAATAATTTCAACCCAGTCCTGATGTGGGACCTGAGCCACCCCCCTTCCTGGTAGCCCCTTGCTACTTCAGATAAAGCATCTGATTCTCTTGTCAAAGAGGAAGGCCCATACATTCTTACCTGAGTAGTCAGCTAGAAAAGAAATGATTCTAGATCCCTTCCTTAAAGCAGGGCTGTTTTTGCTATCCCAGGACCAACCTAGAATTTCGTCTCCCAACAGTGATGTCTTCTGTGTGTCCAGCACATTATACTTTCAAGGTACCTTCAAACCCATCACCTCATTGACATTCTACGCTCTTAGAAGCCAAGCCTCCGCACAGACTTTGTCATACTTGGTTAGGTGATCCATAATGTTCAATAGTATCTGTCTCTCCCCAGAATTTTAGGGGAGGGAAACCTAGCCACTACCTTGGGCCCCCTCTCTGCTGTGGAGAAAAATCAGCTGGCTCAGGCCATGCGTGGCACATGCCAAGTGTGTGCTGTGACGGGCCGACTGTCTCATGATGGGCTGCATTGCATTTGGGGCTTCCCTTGACTCAATTTTATTTTAATCTAAATACTGATTGAAGGAAACTACTGGAGACACATATTACAACTATTGTACACTACCTTCAGGATGGAAATTAAAGTATTTTCTTGGTTTTCTTACAGGGAGGAACAAAGAAAATGGCACCATCTTCCCAGAAAACTTAAGTCTTACCAGCCACAGTGTGGTTTGAACCAATCGAATTCAAAGGCTATACTTGGTTCTTACCACAGGTTTTCTTGCTTTCATTATTTTTAAATAAGTCAAAGAAGCCTCCAGAGTCTCGTCACAAAGAAGCCATTATACTGGCTCTGGCTTCAACCTGGGGCCAGGGAAAGGTTGTTGCTGAAGTTCAGACGTTCCCAACAACGACCTCTGCCCAGAGACACTTCCCCTCACACGCGCAGGCCAGGATTATGCCACACAGTTTCTAAAATCAACTCTTGGCCAGAGGAATGGAATGACTCTAACTGGGCAAGAGAGGCAACCACAATGTTGGTGACATTCCATCCACCGTAGAAGCAGGCACTCAGAAACACCACTTAGGCAGGAGGAAAGGAAAACAGCAGCGGAACCATGAGGATGAGACCAAGCTGAAAAAATGCTTTTAGTGACATTCAGCCTGGGGTTATACTCCGACTTGAGGTGAGAACGGTTGAAAATGAGGTGGCCACCGTGTTGCTATCCCACCCCATCAGCCACGACCAGGCTCTCTCCTCTGGTCTGAGGCGAGCTGGGTTTCCACTTCCAAGGACAGTGAACTCACTGCCCTCAGATCATCAATTCTTGTTTGCACAGCGTAGACGTAGTCTGCCTTTCACACATCAACATGTATACATATTTGAGAATAGTCCCTCTGACCTTCTTCTCCAGGCTAAATATCCCCAGTTCCTGATAACATCCCTGCAGTTCCAAGTTGAACTTGCTCTTGGCTTGCCAACTACAACCTAGGGCTATTCCTGGAAATTGACTGGCTAACTGCCCCAAACTGTTATTCATTGGCACTTTGACATGAATTGATTTCATCACATGAATTTTTTCCTGAAGTTTCTGGGGGAGAACCGGGAGGCAATGGAGAAAAAGCAACTAGAGCAGGCCAACAAAAAAGCCTGGAGAGAAGAATGAGGCCTTGCATCTTGCCCTTGTCACTAATCTACCATAAGATGCCTGATACCTTGGTGCTGTGTCCCCACTCATGGTACGGCAAGGCAACCTGGGCAAACCGAGGTGAGCTGAGATCTAGAAACCTCTGAGAAGGTGAACTTAGACAGTCCTGGCTGGCAGGTAGAATGAATTCATTCATTTGCCAAATATGCATTGAATGCCTGCTATGAACCAAGCACTCTGCAAGACATTGGATACACAGTTTGGAAAGTACGTAACAATAAACATCTGTATAGGCTATTAGTTGTCATGAAGCAGGGGCCTGGGAGTGGGGAAGAGATGGCCAACCCAAGGGAGCAGAGGGCACCCCAATATCTGTTCAAAGGATGCCAGGAATCTAGAAGCCAGAAATCTCCAGTCCAGCAGGAGTTAAGTGATTGGGAAGACCGTGGACTTTTTGACTTTAGGTAAGAAACTGGCAATGAATGGAAGACAACAATTCTAAAAGGCCTAGGGCATTAGACAGACTAAGACCCACCAGGGCAGGAAAAGGACCCAGATACCAGGTTGAGGATGCAAAATGGAGACTGGATCTTCTGCACAAGGGAGAAGCCCCTTTATGAAAACTGGAGTAAAGGTCACAGCTGAATGGGTAGCAAGATTGTTGTAGTGCTGAGCCCCAAAGTCAGAGCCACATAACCCCCTACTCTAAGATCCAGGTTGGGCCTGGGGCCTGGAGCAGAGCTGACTTACATGCAGGGGTCACATGGGTACAGACATAAGTATTTGCATTCACAGGCCACCACCCCCTCCCAGCCACCCCTCTTCCTTGACATGCCAATCCTCATTTCTTCAATTTGGGAACTATTGTGGCCCATTAGATCAGCAAAGTACAGCAATCTACTCCCCCTTGAGGCTGCTTCGAAGGAATACCAAGTTGAGCTTGAACAAGACATTTTGCCTCTCAGCATTACAGGAACTACTGACCAAGAAGAGATAGAATTACTGTAATCTGGAATTTAAGATGCACACGTAATGCAGAAATTGACTTCAAACCAATCAAATCTGAACAGAGACAAGATAGTCATAAAATTTAGCTGGACTTACTTCTAAAACCTATAAAGTCATATTCACCCCAAGTGTACCATGTTTGATAGCAAAATACTTTCTTCTTTTATCACCGTAATTTTCTCCCCTTGTAAGCATGTTAACAGTTGCAAACTTCAGGCAGTTGGTAATTTTCCAAGAGTACAACATTCTAGAGTGTTACATAAATGCTTAATACTCATCAATTTTAATTAACAGCCTTGGCTGATTCGATTATTACATTCTTGGAATTTCCCACTCAAATACCAGCTCTTCATTTTTAAGATAGAAGGGATATGGTTTCTCTTTTCTAACCAGAGCAAATTGCTCCACGGTATACGAATAAATTCTCTACTTCCCAGAACCGATGGCAAATTTGCAAAGCTCCATAAAACTCATGCATGACTTGCTGCTGCAGCTGCATAATTAAAAGAAAACTAATATATTGACTAGTTCTCCTCAGAATAGCATTCATAAGTCACCACTGCTTGAGAGAAGCTTGTTGCTAAAAGGATTATGGCCAATATCATTTTTATGATTAAAGAGAAAAAATGGCTCTAGTTTGCCATGGCCTACCCTCTCGCGGATATCCAAAATGCTCCATCGGCTGATTTTTTATATAAGTCCTGAACTGTCATGACAACCATAAGGAAATAGTTATCTAACGTGCAGATTTACCACCAGAGCTGTTGCTTTATCCTTGTTACATTGGCCTCCTGCCTCCCAAAGCCAATCCATAGAAGGCTTATTTTTAGCAGTGACTAAAGGACTCCGTGCTCTAATTTATGCACACATATAAAATCAATAATTACTTAGTCGACCTTTTCATTCGTCTAAATTTGGCCTGGCGTAATGGAAGCTGCCCACACAGTTCCCATTGAGAATGATAAATGGAAGACAGGAGTGTATCTCTATCTCCTCTCTCAGGGTCAGATGAAATCAGAGGCCGCTGGAACCTGAGCCAGCCCTTGAACTGAGCGGCACAAACTCTTCTTTGAGACAAATTCCATTCTGATGATCCTCACGTCTCTTTCCGAAGAGGAACCCTGACTTGGACTCTGCCCCACCCTGGCTTCGGGCAGGACTCAGGCCTAGGACGTGTTTATGGGAGCAGTTCTTGCAATACGTGCCAGAGGCAATAACGAATACAGTTCCCAAAGTGGACACAGGCAAAGGGTCTCTGACAGAAAGTCGGCTCCAGGCCTCACTGTGCAAGGTATGGAAAGAAAATGCCCAAGAGTCCAGACAGACTTCTAGAAACATTTCCCTGTGCCCAACTCCTTGCACCTGTCTCTGTCCATTTGGGAGGTTTTCCTACCGTTGTCCAAAGCCTCTGGAAGGCCAATTCCCCACTCAATGAGGAGTAATTAATCCCTGCTTTATTTTTAAAGACTGGATTTCTGGCTTTTAGAGTGGCCCTTTTATTTTTCTTGAACTTGCACAAAACAGGATAGTGTTGGGATGACTTTAGGCAGAGATATCTAGGCCACTTTTTCCTGTTTGTCTGAGGATCATTTAAATTTGCCTGCAAGCCTATCTTCCAGCTTTAGTTTCCCTATGATCAGGCCAGAAGCGAGACCTCCATGCCTCGTGTTAGCCACATGCTGTATCTTGAATTCTACACCATTGTTCTCATGGAGCGAGGTACTCCAATATCTTTGCCAAATGCATGACCAGTCCAAATGAAGGTCCCTCCCACCAGGATCTGCTCCATAGTGAGACCTAGAATGTGGGCTGGACCTTTAGTTTGTTCTCTATATTTCCAACTTTATGATTTATCCTAAATCACTGATGTAATTAAGTTATATACAGAAGCTGGTGAATTGCTGAAATGCCTAACAATAAAAATAATAATATTATTGCTACTATTTTAACTCCCTTTTTATTGAGCATTTATTATGCATTTATTATCTGCTAGGCAATTTTTAAAGTGTGTCTATCTATTAACTCATTGGATCTTTATCACAATCCTGGTATGAGAATGATTATTTATTACAGTGTATTTCTATTTGCTGATGAAACAACTGAGGGTAAGTGACCTTGCCCAAGGTCACAAAGATAGCAAGTGATAAAACCGGGATGAAAATCTAAGCAATCTGATTCCAGGCTCCAAGTTCACCTACTGAGGTTTCACTAATTTAGAATTTTACATACATTATCTGATTTAGGCCTCATAACAGGCTCTGTCCTCTAACCCCAACATCCCCTCCGCGATGCTATCATGCCTTTTTAGATTTTCTGCCTGGTAATACTGCACTTCTTTAGAAGGTTTCAACAAAGCCCCAGCCAAGAAGACATATTACGCAGCAGAGATTCTGTGACACCACTCCCTGTGTTTATCAGCCACTTTTCAGGAAAGTTCAGCATTCCTCAGCATCAGTGCCTGGCGTGTAAAACCTAGAGCATAGCCAGTGAATGCTGACTCCAGGGAGTGGGGAGGGAAAGATCACACGGCCTAGAAGCCAGGAGGGGAGGGAAAAGAAGGCAGAGAAGAGGCTTTGGAACACAAAAGCCCCAGACTCTCAGGGGTTTGGTGGCCAGCTGCTCACATCTTTGCATAAAACATGGGCACAGGGCTGTCAGGGGACATGGTAAGGATGGCTCCCAGGGCAGCCGGCAAATTGGAGGATGTGCCTTGGTGAGGAGGGGGGTTCAGAAAAAAAAAGGGAGAAAGGTGGCTTTTCTCTTGCATAGTGCACAGACCTAAGAAATGCATATTACACAAAGCTAAGGGGAAAATCAGAACAATTCAAGTGCTAAGACACTGAGTATGTTGCTTTAAATTCTCCTGGCAACATCTAACGTAGTCACTAACACAGAGGGGAATCTAGCCACCTGTCAACCCCAAGACACACTACCGACTGTTCGGGGAGATATTCTAGACAGGAAGGAGCCTTCCACAATAATTACAGCACACTGTGATGGCCTTAAACAGTGCTATACTCAGTGCATTATCTAAGGCTTTTTGTCAGCCCCTCGGAAAGCCATCAGCAACCGGGCATGCTTTACTGGCCAAAGAAACTGATGTTTGGCTTTGGGTGATTTGTGGAATCTGAATTCTCATTATTCTGAAAGTATTACAGTCCACAATTGAAAACCTCCAAGGAAGGAATGCCAGGTGCCAGAAATGACAGCGAAATCTAGGGACACGGAGATTGTTTAATTACACACATAGGATTTATAATGGATTCATTCCACTTGAGGAATGTGCAAGTATTTTAAATGTTTAAATTAAGAATAAAACCTTAAATATTTTTATTCGGTGAAAGAAGAAAGATTAAGAAGTTGAAAATTAGTTACCATATAATTAAAACAGAACCCATAGTAATAAAAAGTCTGCAATTTCTAGAATGAATATTCTGGGTCAGATGGCTATGACTGGGGAAGATGGGACATCGCTCCTATTCCTCAGGAAAACGTGGCTAGAAGGGAGATGCCCTGTTCTGGCATTCTTCATTCCTATCCAGAGAGAGGACAAGATATTGCAACAGGAATGACAGGGGAGTTCAAGAGGTTGATTTATGGGGGTACATTAAAATAATTAAATATGTATAGCCTGGTTAAACGATGACTGGCAGGGGACATAATAAGTGTCCACTAAATTTTGAATGTGTGAACACTAAGAATACAAGAAATTGTTTACTCTAATTTAGGAGGACAAATTATGAGAAATAAGGAAGTCTAAAGATTGAAAATAGTCTGGAAATTGAAGAATCTTTTGGGGTGAAAAAGCCTGGCAAACACATGATTGATCTCCCGGGGGGGGGGGTGGTAAAAGATGTATCAGTGGAGACTCTAAATGAGGCTCTTTCACATGCTCGAAGGTCAAAGCAATCAGGACCCAGTGTCACCTGGAAAGGTCAGATGCATTAGTGAATCCAAATCCTGATTGCACATCAGAATAAAGATGGACACTGCTTAGAACATATTGTGTAGCTAAAGAAATACATGAGGCTGAGTAATTGATAAGGGAAAAAATATTTAGTTGGCTCATGGTTCTGATGGCTGGAAAGTTCAAGATCAGGCATCTGCCTCTGGTGAGGGCCTCAGGCTGCTTCCACCCATGGCAGAAGGTGAAGGGGAGCTGGTGTATATCAAGATTACATTGAAAGAGAGGAAGCCAAAGAGAGAGGGAAGAGATGCCAGGCTCCTTTTAACAATCAGCTCCTGGAAACTAATAGTGTGAGAACTTCTCCACACCTGTCCCCACACCCACTAGGGAAGGCATTAATCTATTCATGAGGCATCTGCCCCGAATGACCAAACCACCTCTCATTAGGCCCCACCTCCAACACTGGGGATCAAATTTCAACTTGAGCTTTGGGGGGGACAAATATCTAAACCACAGCAGACAAGTGTCTAAGTTCACCTTGGAGATTCTGCGTCAGTAGATTTTGGTAGAACATTGGAAACTATATATTCATAAAGTTCCTCGGGATTTCAGCAATAATGAAGTAACAAATACTAAGCTTACCTATTTACAGTCAACTATAAAACTGGACAAAATATATTAAGTAACTGTTTTCAGGCATTTTACAACATACAGAGAATGGGGAAAAACAAAAAGGTGAGCTCCGTGTTTACCTCAGCTTTCTGCCTGAGGACACCTGATAAACTACCTCAGGAAAATGGAGCCCCGTCACAGATCTTACTGGGAGGAATGTCAATTGAGTGAGATAACCCATATACAGCAGTTGACACAGTGACTAACGTACAGCAAGATTTCAAATTGTAGTTATTATTAGAATTCATCTGCAAAATAATGATTTTCCAAAAAAGGACACTGCCATCCTGCAGATTTAGGGGAAGATGTTATTAAGAGACAGAAATAATGGTTGAATTTTTCTAACTATAGAAATATAATTCATTTTGTTTTAATTGCTATATTTCCATTTATTTAGGGTTTCTTTTATTTCTAAGTTCGATTAGAATTCAAGGATTCAAGGTGGCAGAGACAACTGAAGTTTGTGGAATGGACACCACAGAGGAGATGGAGATAACTGCATATAAACAAAGCCTCAGAAATATGCATAGGAGTTTCCTTAAATTTGGGGTCAAATTTTAATTTGCACACTGACACAGTTATATTCTGTGAGGCTTAGCAGAGAATAGCTACTAAGGAATTATGAACAGAATGGATATTTTGATGGTGTACCGAATAGAGATATTGAAATTCTGACCAGCCAGAGTGGAAAGAATCCTTTAAAAACTTTGAGCATCCATCAATACATGAGTGGATTAATAAAACTGTGGTATATGTATACCATGGAGTACTACTCAGCTTTAAGAAACAATGGTGATATAGCACCTCTTGTATACTCCTGGATAGAGCTGGAACGCATTCTACTAAGTGAAGTATCCCAAGAATGGAAAAACAAGCACCACATGTACTTACCATCAAATTGGTATTAACTGATCAACACTTAAGTGCACATATAAGAATAACATTTATTGGATGTCGGGCAGGGGGGAAGGGGGAGGAGGGGACGGGCATATGTGTACACAAAAAGTGCGATGCGCACCTCCTGGGGATAGACACGCTTGAAGCTCAGACTTGGAGGGGTGGCAAGGGCAACATATGTAACCTAAACCTCTGTACTCCCATAATATGCTGAAATAAAAAAAAAAAAAAAAAACTTTGAGCATTCAGTTAAGACCAAAAAGGCCACTTAGTAGTAGACCTCTCTGACAGAGCCTGAAGCCAAGCCTCAACAGAGCCAAGCTGATTCACCACTAACTTAGCTTTCTGATAGTACAAAACTCAGCTTTCTTCATGGGGGTGGGGGGCAAAACATATTTTCAACAATGTAATATCTACGATGTCTAATACATAATAAAAAATGATTAGATATGCATAAAATCAGGAAAATGTGACCCATAACTAAGAGAAAGCCTAACAATGTAAATAGACCCAGAGGGAACACAGATAATTACTGGAATTAACAGAACATTATTTTTAAACAGCTATTATAAATATATCAAATAATTTAATGGAAAAGATGGACATAAGAGTAAACAAATAAAAACTCCCAGGAGAGAAATGGAAACTATTTATAAAGAGCCAAATGGAGATTTTAGAATCAGTATAATATCTGAAATTGAAAATTCAATGGATGAGCTCGACAGCACATTAGAGACTGCAGAGGAGAAGATAAGAATACTTATGAACTTTCCAAACTAAAACACCAAAAAAAAAAAAAAAAAAAACATTACTGGGGAAAAAAATGAACAGAGCCTCAGTGAACTAATCAACAATATCAAGTAGATTAACGTATAAGCATTTGGAGTACTAGAATAAACGGAGAGAGAGATTAGGGCAGATTAGAAAAAGCCTGGGGCAGAAAAAAATATTTTTCAAGAAATAATGACCAAATATATTTCAAATTTGATATCAACCCCCAGATACAAGAAGCCTCAATAGACCCCAAGCAGGATAAGTATAAAAGAAACCCTGCCTAGGCACAGTATAATGGTATTGTTGAATACCAAGTATAATGAGAACATCTTAAAAGCAATCAAAGAAAAAAGACACATTATGTTCAGAACAATAATGATAAGAATGGAAGATATTTCCCTTCAGAAACAATGTGAGGCAAAACATAATGAAATAATATTTTTTTAAGTGCTAAAAAAAATAGGTAACAACCTAGAATTCTATATTCAGCTAAAATTACAATTTTAGGTAAACATCACCTGGGAGAATTCATCAACAGACTTGGAAATGATACCAGAACTCAGTCCCACATCAAAATATTAAAAGTGCTGAACACAATAAATATGTGAGTAAGCAAAAAAAACCCTTTTTATTTCTTATTAGACAGTTGCTTTTTAAAGCAAAACTATTAACAATGTATTTTAGAATTTATAACATGCAGAAAAGAAAGTATGACTACAATGTGGGCAAATGGAAGTATACTATTTCAAGTTTTTATATGCTAAGCATTATAGTAGGAATTCAAGGCAGACCCTGTAAATTAGGATATATATTTTAATCCAGAACAACAATTTTCAAAAATAAATCAAAGATAAATAGCTAATAAGCCAATAGTAGAGATAGAACGTAATACTGAAAATAATTATCCAAAAGAAGGTAGAAAAGGAGGGGAAAAAAAGAGCAAAGAATAGACGGGATGAGTAGAAAACAAATAGTGTGATAAACTTAAACCTAAGCACATTAATAACTGCATTATGTCTAAATGGACTAATCACTGCGATTAAAAGGCAGAGATTATCAGACTGGATGAAAAGACCCAAAGGCATACTGTTTAAAAGAGATGAAGATTTAAACAAAAAGACACATATTGGTTAAAAGTAACAGGATAGAAAGAATGTATTATGAAGCTGGAGTGACCACAATGTATCAGACAAAGTATACTTCAAAACAAGACAGAGAAAAAAAAGAAAAAAAAAAGAAGAAGAAGAAGAAAAAAAAGACAAGACAGAGATAAATAAGATTTTATCGTGATAAAAGGGTCAATTCATTAAGAAAAAATTCCTAGATATGTATACACCTAATGACAAAGCTCTAAAATACTCAAAGCAAAAACTGTCAGAAATAAGAAAGAAATAGATAAATCTACAATTATAGTTGGAGATTTTAACACTCATCAATTGACCAAAAAAAAAAAAAAGTATTAATAGACAAGAAATCAGCAAGGATAGACACTTAAATAACAATATAAAAAAACCTCCCCAGGTGAATCTAATGCTGCCCCATTCTTGGACTCAGGTTTGAAAACCACTGATTTACTTTATCTCTAACTTCGGCAGAATCATAGCGAGATGAGCCAACCGGACAAGTCACTAGTTTAATTTCTCAATTAGGAGGATAAATCCAGAACCTCTGCAAGCATTATTTCTGATGTTTAACCTGGAAATTCTTACTTCTTTATAATCGGAAACCACATGATTCTGTTGAAATCCATTCTCTTCCCTGTGGGGTTATAGAGAATAGACTTTTAGAATTGAAGAGGTTTTAAACATCACATAGTTCAAACGCTCCATTTTACAGAAGAGATTCTACTGATTCTTTGTGGCCCAGTTCAATTGCCACATCCGCGTTTAAAGATGAGAAAACAGTGCCTCTGAAAGGATAGGTGGCTTGACCAAGATCACACAGCCGGTAAATGGTAGTGCCTGGATTCTAACTTACATGCTTTAATTCTAAAGCCCACGATCCTCATAAGAGACTTTGCAAATGCTTACTGAATTAGGGTAACAACTGAAAGAAATCAAGATACCATAAATTCCAAAGATGGGTTTGCCTTGACGTAGGTGCTTATGGATGGAGCCACAGCAGAACCCAAATCTTCTTAGGCCTAACACCTTCCACTCCACCATATTGTCTGAGAGAAGGTAAACTAAAATAAGGAATTAATTTTCAATTTAATCTCTAATTTTGCAATCAAATCTCTTACAACTAAAGTTGCGAATCAGATAAACCTACTCTGAAGCGTGAGAAAATGTGCTTCCTAATTGTCTATTTTAATCCCATTGTACCTAAAATCTAACCAATGACTTGAGATGACCAAGGGAGATATCTTTGCTAAACAATAATGCTTACTGTGGCTTTTCAACATCAGTCAACACAATTTATGATTGAACATTCTGAACTGCATTTAGATACCACAGTTTTATTGTTCTCAAATTGCTGCTTTCACCTTGATGTCAAATCTTTTTCCAGCCTCAAATACTCCAGCAAAACCCACAGCTTTCCAGGCATTTTCAGCTATTAAATATTCAGCTCAGTATAGTCCAACATTGTAATCCCTTCTCCAATTTGATATTTAATTTTTCCACTCTCAGAGGCAGCTGGGCTTCAGCCCAAGGGGAGAGGCACATAGTCTTCCCAAATTCTCTTCTTCCCTAACCTTAGAGACGGGTCTGGGATACCTCAAACTCCTCTTCCTGCTGGATCTCTAGCCCCTCCTAGTGTGCCGCAGTAGGGCACTGGGGTAGAAGAGATGGCAGGTATTATCTCACACAATTGGCTGATGTCTGGGGGGGTCTTCCTCCGGCTCTTGTTCTGGTATCACCCTCTGTGCAGTGCTCTCTGCTGTGGTTTTCTTGGACAACCCCCAATGTACTGAGGACCCTTCAGAGTGGGGATAGTCACACCTTTCTTTGGTCCCTGCCACTGTTCAGTGCACTTAAAGCTAGGCTCTCTCAGCGGGGGAAAAGCTAACTTTTGTTAGTTGCCTGAATCTGCGATTTATGCCTCCTTTTTAATCTCCACAGATTCTCACTTAAGGTCTTGAGACCAGGGAAGATTCTCCATACCTTCCCAGGACTCCAGGGACTTGGCACTTGGAGGGTACCCCCATCTTCATCCTCCAGTCTCTTCTTACCATTTACCCCAGCAAGCTTCTTACCTTTGGAAAGTAAAGAGACTCCAAAATGGGCACTGATCACTAGGGTCACAGAGACCTCCAAACTTTAAGGGAAATAGCAGACCTGCTCAAGAACTGCTCCATGTTCAACTCCCCTCCACTGGGAAACACAAGAGCAGACTCTGCAAGAACCCAGCCAGAGCTGGAGTGACAGTAACTGCTCCTTCCAGGCATACCCAGTCCTTACTAGTGATTCCCTCATGTGGCTTGTAGGCAAAGGAGGTAAGCACCTCATTTTCCTTCTACCCATAGGAGAGGACAAGAAAACCTCCTTACCGCAAATGCTACACTCCAGTCGACCGCCTCCCTATCCCCTCACTCATCCACCCAGGGGTTTTCTCATCCAGATGTGTGAGTGGAGCGATTGTGAAGGTATCAAAGAAGACATAGCTGCCTTTTAAGAAACCCCAAGGAGCTATCTGGACACAATTGCCATTGGATCCTGTTATGGGCTGAAAATTCATATATTGGAGTCCTAACCTTCGGTACCTCAGAATGTGACTATATTTGGGGATAGGGTCTTTACCAAAATAATTAAGGTTAAATGAGGTCATTGAGGTAGGCTCTACTCCAATATGACTGGTGTCGTTATAAGAACAGGCAATACATACACAGAGGGAAGACCATGTGAAGACACAGGGAGAAGACAGCCCTCTGCAAGACAAGGAGGGAGGCCTCACAAGAAACCAACCCTGCCAACATCTTGGACTTTTATCCTCCAGAATCAGGAGGAAATCAATTTCTGGTGTGTAAGCCTCTCGGACTGTGATACTTTGTTATGGCGGCTGGAGCAAACAAATACAGATCCCTTTAGAAGATGGGGATACTTAATGCATACTTGTTCTTAGGTTTGGGTTCTATCTCTGAGACCACAAGAAAAATCCCACTGAACATCCTGTTGCATTAATCAGGTATAAAAAATGAAAGTTAGTATATGTCAATGTTGGAGAAATACAGGAAGGAAGATATAGCCAATATCACAAAACTGATGGGCTGCAAAAAGGAATGACAAACTGGAAAAAAGACTGGCAGAGTTTTAGATGACTGTAACAATGAAATAATGGAAACATGGTTGTAAATGAGCCACACACTCATAATGGAGCCAGAGCACAAGGTGAGACCACTGGTGAGGATCCTGGCTATGTCAGAAGAGGACAATCTAGGTAATTTCTGGGGTAGATGAATCAAGCCAGGGTTAGAAATGCAAATGTACATGAAGTCCCAGAGCCACAGAAAGCAGGACAGGTCAAGAACGGCAGACATACAAATGTTACCTAATGAGACAGAGGAATTATATAAAGTCAGCCACGTTTTTTTGATCATGATCTGGTCCCAGTCGAAACTGGATCAATGAGCAAAGACAGAGGATACAGCTCCCCCATGTGGAGGGATTTGAGGGACCCCCTTCTGAATCTGAAGTTAGTCTCATCAAAAAGATCTCCCCTGTGAACCTCAGAACTTGACCCCATAAAGGGTTATATGTGAATAAGGAAATTTTAACTGGGTTTAAGAAATTATGTAAACTTGCAGGGATATTAGAAAGGAGTTAGTTGAGCATGGCCCTTGAAGTCAGACACACTAAAATTCCAATTCTGACTCCACTTCTTACTTGCTGTGTGCCCCTAGGCAAAGCATTTGGTCTCTGGGAGCCTCAGTGTTTTCCTCTTGTAAAATGAAAATGACTCGCATTCATAACTGTGACTCAAATACAGTAACTTCTTAAACAGGAGCTTATGACCATAGTCAGTCAATGTCAGCCCATGTTCCCATTCTACCAGCAAGGTGGCTGAGATCAGGGCTTTTAAAGGGCTAGGGCAATGGCTCGCTAGATTCTGAAGGTGAGGTGGCAAAGAAATCCAGAGAAATGGAGACTTGCCAGAAGGAGGGAGATTGGAGGTCAGGAAGGAGGGCCCTAAAATAAATGTTACAAGTGTCATCTGTTTCATGATCTTGCTTAGAAAAAAGGCCTGTTTGCAGAAGAGTGTTTCTTTTCTAATCATTAGCCAAGCACTGCTAACCATCAGATCGGGGATGGATGCAGGGAGATGAAAGCGATTTCTGCTGATCAGGCTGACCAGAAAGGCACCCCTTCCTGCTCAGCCTGCCATGGGCAGACCACCCCCAAATCCGCACCTTGCTCTGGAGAGTATTCCCTTCCCAGATAAAAAACAGCTGCCCTCCAGTCGGTCGTAGAAAAATAGCTGTCCTTCTTGCCTACAAATTCCTCCAAGTCCATTTGTCCTGACCTTGCTCAAAGTTTCACTGTTGTGGATTGGGATATTGTGTTATAGTGTCTGATAGAAAGAATTCACTCTACAGAGAAAAATTCTCAGGGTAGACACCCTGAGGACACTGATTATAAAGTCCTCATGTGGCAGAGCCTGCAATCCCCACATCCAGATGTCAAAAGCTAGTTAATTAAGATTAAGACATAGTTGCTTTAGCAAGTCCAGTCAATCCAATTCCAGTATGGTTCTTTTCCCATTGTTCATTTCTACAGAAATTTCTTTGTCTCTGTAGAGCAGCCATAAGCAGCAGAAATAACCAGAATTTCACAACACTGTTTCTTGAGCAACAGTGAAGAATGGCTTATTTATTTGAAAAGAGAAGCAGAAATTTTTAGGGGGAATTAAACTGTCTGGTCTTTGAGCTATCGTTTTTAAGCAGAAGGCATATGCTGCTGCTTCGAACAGTACAAAAGGTAAAGCTAAAAGTTTCAATTGACCAATGATGCAATGAAGAAGCATAAAAGCTCACGGCTGAATCTCATTCACAACATCTCGCCAGCTCACTTGGGTAATTTGCTCCATCTTGACTCAGAAGGAAAAGTTTGCCCACGCATTCGGTCATAAATGCTGCTGCCGACATTTCCCTTTCTCCCTTTGCTTGACTATAGACTAAGGCCCAGAAAACAGTGTTTCTGCAGTCTGCAAATTAAGATGATTTTTCAGCATCCATAAACTTCAGGCTGAAGAGGCTATTCAAAAATCCGTGGTAAAGGAGGCAGTAACTGTTTTATCTTTTTCCATAAAACTCTAATGCATTGGAGGGAAAATAAAGAAACCCCAGGTATAAATGCTGCTATTGTGAGTTCGGTACACAACCTCTGTGATCCACCTACAGCAAAGTTAAAGCTGTTGGGTACAGATAACGATAAAATTCTAAACAGAACTCATGAGAGGAACCAAAATGATCCAGAAAAGGGGTTTTTAATGGGATTTATTAGCAAGACCATCCTTGGGAATTATAGTGACATACATAGATGAGTTTTGCAAAGGCAAATTACACTATGTTGGGCATTATTCTACTTTAATTTAAATGTAAAAGGCAAAAAACCAAAGGTCATCAGCCCAAGAGTATATTAATTTATATCTAATGTAGGGTTTTTTCCACACATGAAGAAGTCCAAAGGGGAAAAAATTATAGCTCCCACAAGAAACTTTCAGCAATAATCTTACATAATTTACAACATAAAAGGACATCTCCGTGTCCAGGAATTGTGGCCCATCAGCATTGTAAAAATGGATCTGTGCAACTCATTTCATGCAAAAGTCATATTAAAATTCTCAGTCAACTGGCTGCTTCGCACAGCCTATTCCTCCCCTTGAAAGCCACACTCACTCAGGTAATATTTATGGACACTCTAGTGGAAAGACAAATACGTGAACTTTGGGTATAAGAGGTCAAGCGAAAAGGGAACCTGCAGGAGCATTGCTCAGTTAGCCGACGAGGCCCACACTGGCCGGGTTCTGCATCTAGCCTAGCACAGGCTCGGTAAAGTCCTGAACAATTTCATTATCTCATGCCTTCCAAAGGGAGAGCAAGCCTGCTTTCCTATTTCATGATAATTGGATGAAGAAATGTGGGTGGGAGCACAATTCATTTCAGAGTTTGATGAATTACTTACCAATTAAGGAGATGAGCCGAGGAAGGGGAGGGCTACGTAACTTTGATATGAATGTTCCTTTTATTATATTATTTATATACATGAAATTGTTGCTTTTATTAACTAAGAGGTTAATCACTTGAATGGGATGCTTTGCATCCTTTCCAATGCTGTACACAGGCAAATTGGCTAATTTTATGTTAGGGAAATAACCTGGCAATTTTTCTAGTACTTATCTGTGTGGTGCAGTTTAATAACATTTTAGAATATGAAAAATGAATAAACTAGCCAGGCTGCTGGTGTTGCAAAGCTGCTCTGTTTTTTTTTTTTTTTTTTTTTTTTTTTTTTTTTTTTTTTTTTTTTTTTTTTTTTTTTTTTTTTTTTTTTTTTT